>RPOG01004064.1:0-50840 GCA_008086565.1 Thalassoma bifasciatum | reverse complement strand
CTGTGCTGTGTGTGGATTGGCAGGTGTGCTGCAGCTGCTGCGCCCTCGGCTTACGGGTTCGCAGCGAGGGGCGGGGCTGTGAGGCCAACCAGTACCTGGGCTACCCGTGTGGTCACATCTTCCTCACCTGCTGCGAAGAAGGAGAGAGTCCACACCAGATCCCTCTGAGGAGAAAGCAAAGGCCCAGACCAACTTCTCTGCCCAGACAAGGTATCAACTAACGTGGAGCTTTCACTGCTAAACACACATTCATAATGCATGTTAGGATTAACAGCTACAAACACTCCTTGTGCAGGTTAATCCAAGAGAAATAAACCCTCCACATTGACCCAGAGAGAACCATTAGTGAAAGAGAATCCGATGATCTAACTCTCTTTGGCTCTGTTTATGACTAAATAAATAACACAATGTTGCTTTGAGTGTTGAATTCCCTTTAACAAGTTTAGACTAAAATTATTTTTGGCATATTTTCCAGAGGTAATTTTTTTAAATGAGTGATTTCTGAAACAGAAGATTTTTTCCCATGTCTCTCATTGCTTTAGCACTTTTGCTTATGAGAATGAATGTAACCACTGACAGAAGGAATGTGGGTGGATACAGAAGTTTCCCACATGATTGGAGTTCGGATAGTTTTCTTAAGTATCAACTTTATTTAAATTTAGTGTCAAATATGTATTTACATAAAAATGCCCAAGCATACTGTCATTTCAAGAGAGTTTTTAAGTGTAAAGTATAGAAGTGTGATGGTAAGCATAGTCCCAAACATATGCTGTTTTCCAAACCACCAACTACATACTACATTCTAATGCAGTATGTAGTCAGCACTGCATACTACATACTGCATACTGTATACTGCATATTCCAATCTGCAAACTGCACACTGCATACTGCAAACTGCGTACTGCATACTGCAACCTGCATACTGCAAAATTGCATACATCGAACTGCATACTGTATACTGATTATTCCAATCTGCATACTGCAAACTGCATACTACATACTTCATACTGTATACTGCATTTTCCAATCTGAAAACTGCATACTGTTTACTGCATTTTCCAATCTGCAAACTGCATACTGCATAGTGCATATTCTTATTTGCAATCGGCATACTGCAACCTGCATTCTGTAAACTGCATACTGTAAACTGCATACTGCATACTGTAGACTGCGAATTGTAAACTGCATATTCCAATCTGAAAACTGCATACTGCAAACTGCATACTGTAAACTGCATACTGCATACTTCATTCCGTATACTGCATTCTCCAATCTGAAAACTGCATACTGCATAGTGCATATTCTAATCTGCAAACTGCATACTGCAAACTGCATACTACATACTTCATACTGTATACTGCATTTTCCAATCTGAAAACTGCATAGTGTATAGTGCATATTCCAATCTGAAAACTGCATACTGCAAACTGCATTCTGTAAACTGCATACTGTAAACCGCATACTGCATACTGCAAATTGTAAACTGCTTATTCCAATCTGAAAATTGCATGCTGCAAACTGCATATTCCAATCTGAAAACTGCATACTGTAAACTGCATACTGCATACTTCATTCTGTATACTGCATTCTCCAATCTGAAAACTGCATACTGCAAACTGCATATATACATACTTCATACTGTATACTGCATTTTCCAATCTGAAAACTGCATACTGTATAGTGCATATTCCAATCTGAAAACTGCATACTGCAAACTGCATACTACATACTTCATAATGTATACTTCCATTTTCCAATCTGCAAACTGCATACTGTAAACCGCATACTGCATACTGTAGACAGCAAATTGTAAACTGCATATTCCAATCTGAAAACTGCATACTGCAAACTGCATACTGTAAACTGCATACTGCATACTTCATATGACTGTAGTGCATGACAGTTCTGTTTGGTCTGTTTTGCACTATACTACACTGGTTTCCAGTTTGAGGAATGCAGAAGTAAAGCTGATGGATTATTTTCTTGACTTTATTATAAACATACAAAACAAACCATGAGTTACAATGGCCTATTAGGACAACTGAAGAAATATGAAATCAATAAATCTCCAGAAAGAAACCTCTAAATTTCGCAGTAAAAAGTTGAAACTTTTGAGTTTGAAAAGTCGCAAATTTACAGCACAGAACAGGATTAAAACACAGACGTCCTCTGCAGTCACTGCAAATGATTATAGGTCCCAGTTCTTTTAACTGCATTAGTTTTACCAGGAGACCTCTGATCTTTTGTACTGACTGCAAAGGATGTCTGTGTTAAAATGTGAATTTATATTGTAGCAAAATTCATCATATCAGATTTTCAAAATTATACCACTTGTCATTAATTGATAATAATCTGGAGTAGATTGACTTTTATTTTTCAGAGATGATGGGAAAACTGCTTCCTTTAATCCACGTATGATTTCACTACACTTTACACTTGCATTCTTCTGCTGCTGCACTGAAAGCTTCCTGTTTCCCCTATTTACAATTCCAATCTGTGGCCAGGTGCTTTGCATTCTGGGAAACAGTATGCCAGGTAGACTGGTCCAATGCATACTGAGGAATTTTCCTGGATCAGGGGGTCAGCCGGGTGGTTTTACCAAACTGCAACTTTCGCATTTATTCACATACTGCAGACTGATACTGCAAATCAGTATGTACTTCTGGTATAGTATGTGAATTCGAAAACAGCCAGACTGTATAATCAGTTGATGCCATGACAGTCAGCCTTAACTGAGCTCTCCATAGAAACTGCTCCCCCTGGTGGCTGGCTGCAGTATAGGCCAAATCTCTGTTTCCTCGTTCATTCCAAATGAGAGGTGGTCAAACTTTAAAATATTTTTACACCTTGTGGAAATGTTTCTCACACCCTTATGTTGTGGAGATATGAAGATCTTACTGTATTTGGCTGCATTGTGTTCAAGTCCTCTTTTTTTCTGAGGAGTAGGATTTTTATTTGTTATTAGATGTTAAAAACCAGGTTTAAGTTTTGTTTTACAGTGACTAACAGCTCCCAGGTCCCAAAGTGGAAAGACATAAAAGTTGGTTTTACAGACACAGAACTGTATGTATTGATTGGTGGTAATATCCATAGTTAACCCCCTGTAGCACATCTCAGTATGCAGAGAAATACTGTGCTATAACGCCTTAAATACATCAAATGGGTCTGTAGCTGGATAGACTGCCAGTAAATTGATTTTTTGCCACGTGTAATCCTTCATATTTATGTGCGCAACAGGAGCAGTACAATCTGTCACGGGGAGCTATGATTTCACAATTGTTTTTTTTAACTTTTCTAAGAAAACATCATAATTCTTCAATTCAATTAAATTCAATTTATTAGATTAGCATTTAAAGACCACCCACAACAAATACGAAAGGGTGTAGGCTGAAGCTTATGCTTATTTTGCCTACCCATTTTGCAAAATAAATAGATAAATAAATAAACTTAATCAACTTAATTACATGGTCTGAGTAACACCATAAGTTTTCTAAATGGAGAAAAGATAAACAAACATATTACAGTTGTAAGAATAAACCGATAAAATCCTTAACAATGTTACTACCAAACACAACCTAAGTTCCAAAATTTTGTAGTTGTTTTCTTCACACTTGATTTACATATTTTCTTATTACTTTAGTTTTAAACGTGTTTTCAAATGAAGAAAGTGAATTACACATTTCTAATTCACTGTCACCCAGTGAACCAAATGTCACAACTATTCCATAAGTTTACATCTTTAACAGAAACACACCTCTGCTTGATATTAGTTCTTGTCTTCATTAAGAATTTTCTCAGAATTTGGCCTCTAGGAGCAACTCTTTGCACTAATAATCAGGAATGCAGCCCCAGGTGAACATATTATCCCGACAACCAAACTTTGCCTTCACATTTGGACCCAACTGCTTCCTCATCAGTCCCAGTTTTAGCATGAACTACCCTAAACAAACTTCAGTGCCCTGCATTAAGCCACTGAAACTCTCTGTATTGACATTTATGACAGAGGTGGAATCCAGGCCTGGTTTGATCTTTTTTAAAGACAGCTGCTCTGGGTTGATTGGTCAGCAGTTATGTTACCTTTCAGAGTAATGTGGACAGAAGTATGCAAGCTGGGATGAATCAGGAGCAGATGGAGGTTCGGGCTGTTTGTCTCTCTACTTGTGCCAGCAAAGTTTTTCCTCCATCTCTGATCGAAACCCGCCTTATAGAGTGACACCCACATCAATGAGGTTTCACTTTAAGGAACTGTGGCTCAGAATTAACCTGCCTGCATAAACATTCCCAGACCTATCGGTATTTCCTTTCCTCCACTAAACACCGGTGCAGGGGGGGGTGTTTTTGAACTGCTGTGGTCTCGAAACATGACCTAATATACGACTTGTTTGCAGCTGTACGCTCCGTGAGCAGGGATTTGCATGTTTTTCATCAATGACATCAGAATTGTAATGGATGAAATATGACTTAATAAGAAGCAGCTTTTATTAGTGTGTTAGTCTTTTGGAAGGAGCTCTCCTGAAAGATTAGAACAGTCAATCTCGATAACAAAGCAGTCTTAAATTGAGCTAATACCCCTCTATAAACCAATGATTTGTGTTCAAGAAGAACTTTCGTCACTGTTCTGGTTCATTTATTCGGCGCAGTCATCCTTCATGCTGATCCTTTCATGGAAACAGTTGTATCTGAATCACGATGGTGAGTTGAGGTCACTCCTCTCATCGCCTTGTGTTGTCTGTAATTTCATTCACAGCATCAGAGAGTTTCTCTGATCATCAACTGAAACTCATTTCCTTCAGCTCTAACCCCTTATATCCCACCTGAGTCTGGCCTACGTGCTACACTATGTTTCAAAGCTTATACCTGAAGAACCACAAGGTCAAAATGTATCAGTGACACGTCATTTGAAAAGATTTAAGTCTCTAGTTTCAGAAAATGTCATGTTTTTATATATGGCTGAAGTCCACATCAGGATAAATGCAGCTGAAACTGTATTTTTTCCACTTCATTTTTTTTACAACCAATTTTTGAGAAACATTAACTTCAAGATGCTTCATGCCAGACATAAGACATCCACCACATCACTTATATACCTTGTCATCTACATCTGGGTAAAATTTTAGCTTTCTAGGTAAAACTTTGTAGGAGTTAGAGAGTTTTTAGTCTCTAAACCAAATGCCAGACAGACTTTTACGTACTGCCCACGCTCTCATCCACAGACTCTGTGTAAAAAAACCCAGCTTCATCAGCGCTCAGTGTCCTCTTCTTCACTACCTTTTCTCTCTTCCCGAAAAGGTTCGCAAAAAGTCATTGTATAGTAGTTCTTAGTCAAAAATGTACTTCTCCTGTTGCGCACATGGCTGTGTATGAATACGCACGGCAATGAATAGGTCTCGCCAATGATGTCAATTACCACAGCTGACTTTTTGTGAATGATAAGGGGATTTGTTAACTGTTAGAGTGATTGACAGCTCCGCTAACAAATGAAAAACCTACTAAAAGAGCTGTTATGCAAGACCAACCCGCACTATCAGCCATTCAAGCAAGGAGCACTTGTCCATCACAAGCTGTCCTGGGATGAAAACTCAACAGTGATTAGGTCCCAAACGTTTGCTAGATTCACACTGATGCAATAAGACTGCGAAGCAATTGTTTTTTTTTGTGAGAATGGACATGATGGACAGATATACAACAGAGCTACACAAGAAATTTCACCACTTTAGAAAAAAATTGTGAAACAACACGGATATGTTTGAACTCTGGATCCGAAAGGAGAATGAATTTCTAGGGTATGAGCTAGGCATGACGCAATGACCCTAAAAAAGGTAGAACATCCAGTTGTTGTGATCACAATCTGAGGGATTCTTTTACTTTTCACATATTGTTGGTTATGAAAACTGTTAAACAACCTCATCGATTTAAATGGGAGGAATCTAAGCTTTCTAACACAGTTTAGTGTTCTGATGTTAGACAAGGGGGTTACTCTCAACAAAATGACAATGTTATATGACTGGTGAGTGGGTCGCCGATGACCTGGTGAAACGAAGCAGGTTAAACGGATATTAGAATGATGTCATTCTGAAGTGATAATCAATTAACCTGCTGAAAGCTGTGGAAGCTTTCAGAAGAAGCAAAAATATGTTTAAGCTGGTGTGTAAAACTCTCTCCCTCTCTGGATGCATGGAGGATGCTTTTACTTTGTGAGTGTTTTATGGATGAAAATAAGGATGAGACGCACTATAATTATTTCCTTGGGGGATATGTTTTCACTCTTGTGACTCACCGCCTTTTAATTAAAACAGGAAAAATGTAATCGCCTCGCTCCTCTGAATTTAAACCGGTGATGACTGTGAGAAATATTTACTTGAAACCCTCTGACTGGAGCCGTTGCTACAGGAATCCAACAGCAATGTGTGTGGTGTCGTTACAGTACGACTTAAATTACTTTGTGAGAGAGTCTTTGTGCGTTTTTCTTTTATGTAAGCTCCTGTAGAGAATAACCCTGATTTCAATCAACCCACTTTCTGATCAAATTTAGAAGCATTTATAATTTGAAACTGAAGATTTTTCTTCTTATTTCGCTCACAACAACACACAAAAAAGATCTAATCTTGTGGAAACATCTCGTCATATGCTGTTTTCCTCACGAATGTTTCCCTCCTGAGCTCCACTTGTGGGTTTGACCATTGTGCAACGCTGTGGTGATGCAGTTATGGTTCAGACCGTGTCGTGATATTTATACAACTGACACATAAATCACACTAATAATACTGTCCCCGTCCAGCTAAATGAGCCCTAGTTTTCTCTTTTTTACCTCACTTTTTGAACAAAAGTGTAATTATCACAGTTTTGCCGTTCACCCTGAACCAAAACCAGCTCCCACAGTTTTTCTTCTGGAATGAGCCTGGTTGGTCAGAGCTTCGTCCTACAGTAAGATACTGAGCCCAAACATGAGTCCAAGCTCTGACAGAAGAACTTTAAGAAGAAAGAAGAGAGTCAGCTTGGAAACATGAAGGTCACTGCCAGCTAGGGATGGGTATTGATAAGATTTTATTGATACTCATATCATTATTGATTCAGTTAGTCGGTCCTATTCTATATCAGTCCCTCTCATTCTTTGGGAACATAACGTTGCTGAACCTAGACCTGAGCAACTGCAGCAACCCCAGATGATAGCACTGCCCCCATAGGCTTGTACAGTAGGCACTTAGCACGATGCCTCTCTTCTTACCCTGATGCAGAGCTGGCCCTACCCTAGGTGACACCTGAGGCTATTTCTTTTCTTTTTTTTTTTGCTTCAAGCAATGGTACAGTAAAGGGTCTACATCATTCAAGAAGGCCATGATTTTTATGCAGGATAATGCTCCATCACATGCATCCAAGTACTCCACTACATGGCTTGCCAGCAAAGGCCTTAAAGATGACAGAATTATGACACGGCCCCCTTCCTCACCCGACCTGAACCCTGTTGAGAACCTCTGGGCCCCTCTTAAACATGAGATTTACAGTGAGGAAAGACAAAACACCTCTTTAAACAGCATTTGGGAGGCTGCGGTTGTTGCCGCACGAAAAATTGAACCTCAGCAGATCAATAAACTGACAGACTCCATGGATGGATGGATGGACGGAAGGCTTAATGAAAGTTACTGAAAAGAAGGGTGGCTACGTTGGTCACAGAATATTTTTGAAATGGCAGAAGTGTTAATTTGTACCCTTTGACTTGTTCGTTTGTTTTTCATACCCTTCGAAATAAAAAAATTTAAAAAAAACAAGTAAGATGGGAAAGTTTTAGTTTTTCATTTACTTGCTTTATAATTATGTACACTACTGGCGCTTTTCCACTATACAATTCCAGCCCTACTCGACTCGACTTGACTCTACACAGTTTGGTTACCTTTTCCACTAGCCCAACTACAGACTCACGGTGGGCGTGGATCTTATAACACAGCTGCGCTAAAGTGCTGCGCAGAAGTACATGTCATCTATTACGCCACACAAACATAATTTTGTACTAACATATGTGACACCATGGTCTTTAAAGGAACAAAAAAAGATTTCAAAAGATTTCATTAAAGTAATACAGCGGCTCAATGTCGGACGTCATGACAACGGAGGTAAACAACAGCCTCGTGCTGCTGCACGCGGAGGAAAACGAAGGAGCTGCTTCCTGACATTAACTCTTCCCTGGATCCAGTGAGATCACTTTAATTTTTAATTTTTGGGCCTGGTATACCAGAGATTTTTTGTTGATCAATCATTCTTCTTTGAACTGGTTTTCCTTTTTGGTTCCCTGTGGATTAATGGACTGATTGGTGCTTAAAGACTCTCGTGGCAGACAGATCGCTCCTGTGCTGACGAACTTTGATTTAATTGAAAAGACTCTTTAAACCGAACTATATTTGCTGTTAACTTCTTTTTCGTTTAAAAAGGACTTTAAGCTTATTTAGGAATCATGAAGGAGCATTTCAGGGCTGTGTTTTGTCTTCATTCAGTCTGGTTCTGTGCCGTCAGGTTTAAATGTCATTAAAAACCCGTCACTGACTTATTATTTGCCTCTTGTAAGTGATTTGTACAGAGTCAGAAGCTGCGGAGACGACATTCTCTGACCAATGAGTGACCGGCAGACTGTCGACGTCACCTTTTAGTATCGGCTTTTAGCTCGCTTGGAACAGAGCAGAGCAGGTACTAAAAACTGGCGTCTGACGCGTAGTACCACGCCTGTGGAAATGCAACACAAACCGAGTAGAGGCGAGTAGAGTAGGGCCAAGACGGGTCAGTGGAAAAGGGCCCTAAGAGTTGCCTAATAACTCAAAGATGTTCTGTGGGGAAACCCAACACTTACTTTTCCTTTGTTAAATATTCAGGTATGATGTTAATTAACATTTTAGATTGACTGGGTACTGCATTTGTTCAACAATACAGTTAATCTTCAGGAATACAGCTTGCCTAATGACTGTGCACACAGTGTATTTTCTTAGTAAAATCCAGGTGGCGACTCTTTTTTTTTGGCCAGGCACTGTAGAAAGAATGCTGTGAGTGAGTCCAGCTGTTAGATCTGATAAAGGAGGACACTTTGATTGGTCCTGAATCTTTATTTTCTCTGGCTACACTGTCATGATCTAACACTCATAATAAAGTTTCATATTAGGACAGTTAAACTCTCCTCCAGCTTCTCTGCTGAGACTCACAGTCTGGAGTTCACCTGCTTCTTTGGGCTGACTTCTTGGTCCTCAAACCTTCTTGACTCTATTAGTCTGTATCTTGGAGCTACTCTCAGTTTAAGTAGTACTTAGCTGATAGAGATGTAGTTTGAGAAAATGCACAAAAATTAACTGAGTTTAAAGACTTTGGTCCAAGTGAGCAGCTGCTACAGAGTCAATGATGTTTAAGCAACAAAAAAAGAATCGGCTAAAAACCCTCGTTTTGATAAGTGGCCCGTGTCATTTTTTATCTGCTTAATAATTTTTCCTCTTTACTCAGCTAATTGCTCTTCAAAAACACTCAGCATCAGGTGCATTTATTTCCTCAGCACTTAACTCTCACATCAGAATTCATAAGCGTTTCTTAAATGCACTGGTAAGGTCCTGCCCTTCTACTCGCTGCTGTTGTTTTTACTAACGATGAAACTTTTGTAATTGAAGCTCCGTATCAAGCACCACTTAAACACAGGATGTAAATGTAACGAGCGAACAGATGTTGTTTTGTGTCTTCATGAGGTAAGTGTGGGGCATAAATTATCCAGACAATCTGCTGCTGTGTCTAATTTGAGAACCTCCCCTCATCCTTTTTTCTCTTTCTGCTTCCAGTCACAGACAGCAAGTTCCCAAAGGAAGCCTTCTCCATCAGCTCCACAGACGAAGCTGCCAACGCGCTGGAAGAGCAGGACGACGTGGATGAGTGTCAGCTCTTCGCGGACCAGCTGTGCCAGCACAAGTGCACCAACATCTGGGGCTCCTATCGCTGTGACTGTCACCAGGGCTACGTGCTGCAGGAGGACGGACACTCCTGTGCTCCAGGTATACAAGGGGGGGTTCACTCATTCACACCTCTTAGTGAAACCATCTGGGTATAATTGTTGATTAATCAATCCAATTAAAAAAACCTCAAGTAAATAAAAATATGACAGCATACCATGTATCCAACTGCATATTCTCAGTCTAATACGTAAGAAATCACTTCTTTTAGTTTCAAGAAACTCCCTCAAAACAAAATGAGATGTAAGAAAAACGTTTTTGTTTTTTTTGTAAGTGGAAGTCCCGCACAGATCATGAACCTTTCTAGTCCTGCACCATCCTGGAAACTGAGAGTGACACAAGCCTTGGCATATGTACTGTTTGTGGCTGCCTAAAGGGTTAAAACAGATGCTGTTAGGCTTTTCTTCATCAAAAATGTTTAAACAGACCTTTTTCTTTTAATGGGAGAAATAAATGAAAGGTTTGTTGTTATACAAATAAGCTCAGCAGCGTTCTGTTTTTCCCTTGTTAATTCTTCACACCGCTGGTATTAAACCAACGTATTGAGTGTTTGGTTTTTTAAATCTTAGAAACAGTTCACAAAGTTCAAGTTTGCTGCTGTTCAGAGATACAGTGATTCAACTTTAAAAGTATATCGGTCCACATACTTAAAGTTTAGTTTTGACTGATGCTGATCGGATTTCATTATTAATTTAACATTGTTTATTATTCAACACCAGGATAGGACTGAGAATACCAGTATTTTTACAACTTCACATTTCTCCAACATTGTAAAAAAAAAATGAAACAAATGTTCAGAGGTGCTGTGGGAACAGTGTTCTTCTAGGATAAAGACTCTCATGAGCACTAGCACCCACTGTTGAAAAGACATGACTCTTGCCAAGGTGTGCCATGTTCTAGACAAGAGGCAAGCTCCAACCTTAAAATATGAAACCTACACAGAAGTACAAGAGGCTGGCTGCAGAAAGACCACAGCCACCATATACACTTAGCCAAAAAAGCCAGCTTATACAGCATTAAAAAATATATATATTTACAGCCTTATTCAAAAATATAACTTGGATCTGAATCCTTAATTTCTCCAGGACTTGAATTTTTTTCTAACTCAGTGGTTTAGAAGATATGAAAATCAAGAGTTTGTGCAATCAGAGTCACAGCTCACATCTGACACATCTGGTGCAATGAAGCTGGTAGTGAGGAGGCTCAGAGCCCACCTCTGGGGCCAGCATTTCCAATATGGCCCCTGCCCATCATTGGCCTCATCACCGATTCTGAAACAGATGCATGACGTCACAGGGACTTCATCCATTTATTATATATTTTCTGGTTTTAAAGCAAATTAATAGAGAGCAGATCTTATTATTTTATGTCTTTGGTGTGTAACAGTACTGAATCCTGATTTTGTCCTATCAGTGCTCATCTACCAACTTTAACCTCACCAGGTAGAGCAAACCTAACCTCGCTCTTCTTTTTATTGATGGACTCTCAGGTTTGAACAGATCTTTGTAGTTCAACTGCTGCATGCGAATTAGAGAAAACATTATCACAAACAGCTTAACCCATGTTTTAGCTCATGCTCTATCACTCTCCTGTTTAGCTTTCTTCTACTCTGACCTCCTCTTTCTGTCAGACAGTCAAGCTCCAGTGTCCAACATTACTACAAAATGAATCACAGGAAAAAAAGAATTCAGAGGAGAAAAACAGAAGAAAAGACTTATATATGAGGTATATTAATTTTTCCTGGGCAACCTAGATAGAGAAACTAAGAAATGGCATTCATAAATCACCTGATTTAGTGCTGATACTCTCATTTTTTATCCTGGATTGTAGTGAGGAAATTAGACTTTTTCACTTTGGGTTGAGTAAATCTTTAAAACTAACAGGTGCTTGAATTTAACTGCCAACATTACTCGTGGGTAAGTGAAAAATATAACCAGCTATTTCATCTCTACCTGCAAAAATATGTACAGACTTACTGGTAATGATGATAAAGTATATAACTGAGTTATAACAGAATAGATTCTGCCTATTGATTGGCTTGGTGACATTTTCTGAGTCTGTTCATAGGTGTTAAGGTTAGCCAATTTGAAGAGGTGAGTGATAACATTTAGGAAAACTCAGCAGGTGAGTGGGCACCACTCATGGTATTAATATATCAGGATCAGTGCATTACTGTACATTGTTCTTCAACTAATCAATGAAGTTGCCTCATCCTTGTTATCTGTTGTTGAATACATTCAGTTACATGAAGAGTTACAGTTCTGCCTAAAAGTTGACACCCCCTCCAGCAGAATTTTCTGATGTTTTGGGCTTTTCTCAGAAAATATGAAGTCATAAGTTCAGACAGTTTTGTTTATTATGAAGATGTTTTTTTTTTTCATTATGTTGACATTTCCTCTCCTAGGAAGCTTTTATTAATCTGTTCATAGCAGAAAGTGCATGACATGAAAAGTCACAGCATCAAAGATCACTTCCCAGGGAAAGAGAGTATTTTGATGACTCCTTTTCTCTTTATGTGTACAGTTGTGCCCAAAAGTTTACATCCCAAAGATGACCCTGTTCATTTTTTAAATACACACACACACACACACACTGATTACAAGCAAGTAGATCACAGGTGAGGATGGTTACCTGTAGTAGACATTCAAACACATTTGTGTTCACTTTTGTACATTTATCAGGACAAAACCACCAGAGTTGTGTTAACTTCTTAACTGAGTCATTTTTGAAGTTTCTGTTACCATTATTATTAAAAAGAGTAAACTTTTTTGTTTCCAATAAATGTCTTCACCCAACCACTAACCTAGAGTGATAGAAAGGTTTTTGTGTTACCATTCATATTTTCTGAGAAAAGGCCAAAAAATCTGAAATTCTCCTGGGGGGTGTAAACTTTTACACATAAAGGGAAAAGGAGTCATCAAAATGTTGGTCTCTCTTTCCCTGGGATTTAAACTTTGATGACTTTTAAACATAACGCTGTGACTTCAGTGGTGTCTTTTCCATGTCATGCACTTTCTCCTATTGAAAGATTAATAAAAGCTTCTGGGAGAGGAAATGTCAACATTAAAAAAAATCTTCTTAATAAACAAAACTGTCTGAACTTATGAGGAGTGAGAAAAGAAGTGGGAAAGATCTTATGAGAACATCAAAAGTGAAAAATAATTACATGCTGCTTTTCTCCATCACTGTGCTTGTAGCAGAGAGGGAAATGTAACTTATTCTCAAATCTATGAATTTAGTTTTCTTCACAAAGCCGGTAACAGTTGAAGAAATTACATGAATGCATCAGATGTTTAGTATAAATGCTGGGACAAGATTTCCACACTTTTAAATACACTGTCCAATCACAGCCCAGAGATGCAGTTTAGAGTAAAAAGGAGCTCAGAGATGAGAAAACAGAGCCAGAAAAATATCATATTTCTAATTAAAGCCAATACTTATAACATGATCCTCACTTGAACATGCTGATAAGTAAAGTTTGGTCTTTTTCGTTGCACTATTCCAATAGGAAATCTAACTTAGTGAATGTGCTTTTACTTCATTACAAATACTTCATTGTTACAATCACATGAAACAGAATTACTGAACTATAAAAGTGACGTATTTCATGTCGATTAAAGACTCTAAAAGAGGAATCTTGATTTTTATTGCTTGGGCATTTAAAGTCTTTTTTTTTACTTTTGTGATACTGAGGTTTTTAAACCAACAACACATTTCATCAGGATATTCATAGCTCTTGAAAAAGAGCCAATTAAACAGGCTCATTGAAATTCCTTCGACCTCAAATGAAAGATGATTTATTCAAAGCCATATCTCTGCTCTATAAAAGAGTTTAATGATAAAAACATTCAGTGTGGGTCACATTATGTCATGTTGAAAGGGATTGGTTTTATACTGGCGCAGAGTTACTCTTTAATTATGGTTTAATTTATCAGGAACATGTTAGTCAACCTGCTTTCATCGATTTTAAGGTTTTGAAAGAATGAAGTCATTTCCCTCTGAAGGTTAACCCTTTACTGATCTGGTTTCATAAGCATTTTTTTTTTTAACTCGTCTGTTTTCTGTTTCCATGCAGTGAGTCCTGATGAAGACAACAGAGTCAGAGAGGAGCCTGCAGTCGTCCCAACACAAACTACAACAACCAGTACAACCACCACCACTAGCAGCCCACCATTTCTCTACCGTAGCCCTTGTGCAGGTAAAACTAATGATGTCACCACAACTTTCCCGTAATATCACACAGCAAGAATCACAGTGTATATTGTAATCTCTAGGTGTACATTTAACAACCATTTTGGTGCATATATATGGTTTTTTATATTCCCCCGGGAATTAAACAATGTACCATGGAATGTAACCAGCCAGTGTTTGCCACAAAGCTAAAACAGCTTGTCTCACCCGTGTGATTAACCCATGTACACCAGGCTCTCATGTCCACTGTGTGTCCTCCTTTCTCATGGTTACAGGGTTTAGCAAGGAATTAAGTTCAGTTCAATTATATCTACTCATTTTTTAAAGCTTTCTACATATTGTCCACACATCAAGCGGTGTGTTCTTTGGGGAAGTTTCTTGGTTTGGAAAAAAAAATTCCAGAAAAAGAAAACGAGAGACTTTGCTGTGGAGGAGTGCTAATATGAGGCTTGATTCAACCAATGAGAAGGGGCAGTGACCTGATGTTTCAATCAGCAGTTGGTCTATCAGGGAGTCTTTCATCCTAAAATAAACACTTCAAAAACTCTACACCAACATTATACTTAAAGACAACACCAGAGAGAGTTTCTGCTGCAGCCTGAGAAGTGAACTTAGAGCCCATTTGACACCAAAGTGTATAAAATTTTACTCTGGTCATCAAAACTCTTGGATTTTAACACTAACACATTTTTTTCTATACTCTGCCCTCCCTCTCCAGTTGATTCCATGTCTTCTGGATATTTAGGGCCTGAGGGTCAGTGAAGGCCCTCTTTAAACCTTAAGGAGTATTATTGTTTCTTTGGGCCACTTTAACCACAAATTGCGTGCCTTCAGCTTAAGATAAACGCGACCAAAATATGAAAAACTTTGTCTCTGGTGCTTAAAAATTGATAGCATGCTAGCAGGCATTTAGCAATGACAAAAACCTATAGCCCCTCCAGCTACTTTGAGCTACATGCCCGACATTTTTTTGTGCATAACTATCATGCCTAGACCTATATAAAATTATCTAATGACCATACAGAATTCCAAACAGGAAGTTTGGAAATTTGATCTAAATATTGGATTTTGACGATTTATAGGGTATAAACTTGAACAAACTCGTCCCACAGTTGGTTTTTTTTCAGATCGTCTTCAAATTTCTCACATGTATACTTGACATATTGACAATAAAAACTTCTACAAAGATTGTTATATTCTCAATGGGCCGCCAAAAATGACTTTTTTTTACACACCTTGATTTGCATGAAATTTTGTAAGCACATCTATCATGTCAAGACCTTCAAAGAAATATAAAATGTTTTGGGGAAATTGAATCCAAAGTTCTGAAATTTCATGTCAAAGTTGGAATTTTTCATGCTACCGGGATACGTATATCAACAAACTTGTCCTGTAGTTTTTTTCTGATCCTCTTCATGCTAAACGTATGTAAAGTACACACATTGATGATCAAAAGTCATAAAAGGATTGTTACTATCTCAAAGGGCGTGGCCACAAATGACGGTCACATCCTCAGTGTCACAACCCGAGTTTATGTATATGACAAAGTAAGGCGCCCCCTACTGGCAACAGGAAGTCATGGCCATTGCTCAGCAACATCTCACGGCACATGCTTTGACTTCTGCACTCAAACCTTTTTCAGGTACAAATAACTTTTGCACGTGACAAATGCAACATCCTCCAACAGCCGCACGGGAGCAAGTTGCATTTGTCACCACTTATGGCTTTGATTTCCTCTTCGTTGTTCTTTTTTTTTTTTTTTTTGAATATTGGTGTGGGTATATAGCAGGAAGTTAGAGCTTTCTTCACAACTCTGGTGATATGCTGGCTCACGCTGCCAAGTTGTCTTTCGAATTGGATGTTGGGATCATTTTTGGGCCATGTGGAGGGTTATTCAACTTGTCTGATGAGTATTAATTTTAAGGCGACTCTAAAACATAATGAGCACTTATCCCTTTGTTTGTTTGTTCTAAATTACAAAACCTTTTCGCATATTCATGGTGACTGCCTCGTTAATTACTATAACTGATTCTTTGCTGAACAAATTAAGCTTGATGCCCAAAAAACNTTCTTTTTTTTTTTTTTTTTGAATATTGGTGTGGGGATATAGCAGGAAGTTAGAGCTTTCTTCACAACCCTGGTGATATGCTGGCTCACGCTGCCAACTTGTCTTTCGAATTGGATGTTGGGATCATTTTTGGGCCATGTGGAGGGTCATTCAACCCGTCTGATGAGTGTTAATGTTAAGGCGACTCTGTAACATAATGAGCACTTATCCCTTTATTTGTTTGGTCTAAATTACAAAACCTTTTCGCATATTCATGGTGACTGCCTCGTTAATTACTATAACTGATTCTTTGCTGAACAAATTAAGCTTGATGCCCAAAAAACTTGCTTCATTGGTCCAGTGAGACTGATCGTGTTGTGTGTCTGTATGCAAATATTTTGCTTTAGTTTCTCTTTGAGAGTTCAGTCAAATCAGAGTGGTCTCGTAGTCATGTTTGCTTTAACTGTCCATCAAATCAGCGCGGTTCAGTTTTCAGTGCTGGTTTTCATTCTTGTGTGGTTTGAAGGAAAATTGACGAGAAGAAAAAGAAGAACAGGGATCCAGGCATCTGTGTTCTGGGGTTTTGTGAATATGTGAATAAAAATGGAAAACAGATTGGAGTGTTGTCCAGCTCTGCACGGGGGGGTCAGTGGTTAGTGTTAAAGGAAGAAGGTTCCTGGTTTGATTATCCAGATGAGCATGAGTCTTTCTGTGTGGAGTTTGCATGTCTCACTGTGGGACAGTGAGTGTTCTTTCTGGGGTTTTCTGACAAAACTTCCACAATTGAAAGACATTCTCATCGGTCGTATGGGTCGCTCTGATTGGATCTGAAAGAAAATCTGTTATCTGAGCCTGAGCTTTCACTGAAGTTTTGTGGTGTAATGTTAGTTTTACAGCATGCTCTTATTTTGAAGGACACACTGGTTCATAACTGACATGACAACTAACATGAAACAAGTCGTTTGAATGCTCTGTGAACCGTCTGTATGAATCTTTAATGTACAACACGGCAGCTTGAGGATTCTCCTCCTCCCTCTGTTCACTTTACAGCTCAGAGTTTTATTTTTGGTGTTTTATTAGATGTGTGTGTACATTTATGGTGACGCTGCAAAACATCGCGTTTGTTTCTCTTTTTTATCATGGAGAGCTTGAAGAGAAATGGGTGAGGATCACACAGGCAGCAAAGCAAGTCCAAATACTAAACAACACATAAGAAAAGAGCCCAAAAATTCACAACCAGCGACTGAAAAGAGATTTGCAAGCGTCTTTTTCCCTCATATGTGCAGGAGAGTTTTCTGGATGGGTGGGGGAGTGAGCTGTTAATTGTGAGAAACACCAGCAGAGAGTGAAAGAAACAACTATGAAGAAAATTACATACAGGCGTCTCAAAACATATACCTGGCAATTTATACTTGATGGTCACACCATAGTCATTTTATACATCCCACGTGCAACAACCCGCAATATATCGAGTATATTCGATATATACCCTGGCACTATGTCCAAGATTTGAAACTACCTCCATCAAAGTTTGTAAAAGTAGGAGGTAAAAAATCTAAGAGTACATTCTGATCAGACTCAGAGTTGCAAAAGTTTTTTCTTTTTTCTCTTGACGGATGACGTCAGCCAGTTTCTTTTAAAGTTCTAACATGTTTGCCTAGGAGCTCACGACATGAAGCTCCAATTCCGCCTCTTCCTCTGACTTTGAACTTTTCCACTCACAACTCAACTCAAAGTATTCAACTTTCAAGTGACGCTCATAAAGGTTGCGAGTGCAGATGAGCGCTGCCACTGTTGCCCTTTAGCAGTTTCCCACAGAGCCGCCTAATCAGAAGAAAAGCGACTTTTAGAGGACGGGGGCTGATAGAGACAGGAGCTGAATGGGCTCTTTGAGGCTGAGCTTGAACTCAGGGCCAGCATGGGTGGCCTGTGGAAGATGATTAGTGATTGTTTTGAGCTGCTAATCATGCAAAACTACTCCAGTGGCACCAGAGAATAAAACCGAAGAGCTGAAAATTAGCATTGTAAAGTAGGTTTGAGATTATGATACTGAGTTTGGGCGGTGGGTTAACCACACCTGCTGCAGAGAGCTTTGAGTTGTTGTTTTAACACAGACCTTAAAGCTGTCCATCATCTTCCTACATCAACTAAATGTAAGAGTCGCAAAAACTTCAATATCACCGAAGCACTGCAGGGGCTAAACAAACAGCGCTGATATATGATCACAGGTACCAAATAACATACTGTTCTCTCCAAGGCCTCAGTATATGATCTCTGCCATCTAATGACAGCTCCACAAACATAAACAGGGATTTTAGGAAGAGGGGGAAGTGATAAAAAAGTTTGACGAGATGAACTTGAAGGCAACTAATGCTTCAAAACAAGATCTGACATGCAAGTAAAAATTTTCATTGCTAAGAAAAATCAAAGAAATGACCCAAAATAATGTAAAGTAAATACAGCACAGATAATAAAGAGACCGAGTGATGCTACAACTACACCTGACATCACATCTCAGCATGGAATATAAAAACATTAAAGGGTGATGGAGCCAAATGAGTAACTGCTGTCGCTCTTGTGCATTTGCACTGTTCTTGAACAAATCGTGAATATTTTTGTGTTAAGTGCAGCCATCCACTACGACCCGGGCTGTTGAACCCGTGCATAACTACAACCAAAATGCTATTCTCCGCTCTACATTGATGGAAAAAAGGGACATATGTTGTTTTCATTTCAGGGCATGGCACAATTTTTCTGTATCAAAAAGGATAAAGATGTTTGTTGTATGCATCCGGTTTACCTTTTCTCAACCTTTTAAAAAAGGGAGGAGGCTGATAGTGTCAGCTCTGCTAAAATGTCCTTATCTTCAAACTATTCTGTAAATTGGATGATGGAGGTGTAGAAGATAAGAATTTGAAAAATGCTGATTCCTGTGTTAAATGCTGATATGAAAAGGGAAAGAGGGCCCAGACAAAGTTGAATGCAATTTAGAGGTTTTCTGAAACAATCTGTGACAGATATATTTAACTTTCAGTCTGTTCTGTGCACCTCCATCTCTGTTTGGTTTCCCTATGCCTCCAAACAACACAAGCACAGACGAAAACGAACTGTCAGGTCTGCAGAAAAGATCATTGGTGCCTACAGGTCCTGGACCAGGAAGTGAGCTGGTAACATCTCTGCAGACCCTTCACACCCTGGACGCTTTCTGTTTAAAATCCTCCCCTCTGGCCGCCGTTACAGAGCACTGTACGCCAGGACATCCAGACACATGAACAGTTTCTTCCCACAGGCCGTCACACCGATGAACAGTTAAAAAAAAAAAAAGAAAAAAAAAAGTCACCCCACTGTCAAGTCTCATGCACATTCTTGCACATTCTCTGTTGCACATTTTTGTTTATATATATGGGTCAATGACAAAAAGAGGGTCTAAAAACGTATTTTTAAAAAGTTCTTTGAAAATGGTTAAAAAACATATTTCTGAAAGAAGAATTATGTTTTCTAACAGATTTCAGTAGTTGACCAACATTTCAAAGTTTTTAGGTTCATTATTTTTTAGTATTTTTAATTTGAGCACCCAAAAATGTCAGGTGGCGCAACCAATTATATGAAAATATATTTATATGTTCCTGTTATTTTTTCTGTGTGAAATTATCGGCAAGTATCTCTCAAGTTTCTGTAGTGACTCATACATTTTCATTTTGTGTGTTTCATTTCTTTTATTTGTGAATAAGATAAATAATTTGATGTTAAAATAACATTTCACATTATTACATTGGTTGTTCCACCTGACATGGAAATTGTTCCAGTCACCAATGAAGTGAAAAAACCTTTTTTATCAGTATTTCAGAGAAATCTACAAACTTTTCCACTTGGTCACAAATGTCATTTGGGCTCCTCTGGCTGATGCAGTTTCCTGTTTCCTGTTTTATTCTCTTCACTTTAAAATAAAAGTCTAATGTTACGGTTGCACCACCCTGACATTTGAAAAGGTGAAAATTACGGGACAAAAGTTCCAGTAATTTCTCAACAGCTTTAAAATTCTTTTTATTTGCAAAGAATGTTTATTTAAAAAGGTTCAAGCATAAAATAATGCCACTGTATTTTTAATTTCCATTTACAATAATTGACATTCAATTTTTAGAGTTTAATTACTGTGGATACTTGTCAGGACGGTTGCACCACCTGACATTTTGGGGGTTTGAGGAACCAAAACACAAAAAAACATGTTATATTTTAATAGTTTAAAGATGTGTTCAAATAACACAGGTTTCATAGAATAAAGAAATACATGTGATGAAATACTCAATTCATGATGGAAGGAAATATTGCGCCCGGACACAAAAAAAGGGACGTCACGTCATTGACCCATATATATCTATATATATTTTTTTTTTCTTCTTTTTTGTACAAAGTTTCTATATTCCTAATATTTCTATTTTGTAGTTTAGATGTTGGGGAGTTAATGTCGGGGAGCAGCTCCTTCAGTTTCCTCTGTGTGCAACTAAACAGTTAACCGACAAACAGCTGAAGGAGCGCGGCTGTTCAGCATCAAAACACCAGCCTTTGTTTAACAGGGTCTATTATTACCTTTAAACACTTTCACAAAACCAAGATAGCCCGATGCTCTTGTCCCATGTTGACACACACTTTTCTTCCTGGGCTCACCTTTCTCCCTCGATCACCCAACCTGCTTGTATAAACTCTGGATCTCATACATAAATTTCATCATTACACCCATCCACTTGTTTAATGTACAGGGGAATTGTATTCTCTATATAATTGGGCTTTAATCATGGATAGAATATGCCAAAATATGCTGCACAAGGCTGTAGTTTACCTCTGTTGTCATGCCGCCCGACATTGAGTCACTGTATCTCTCAAATGACATGAACTCACTTTAGCGCAGCACTTTTGCAAAGCTGTGTTATAACATCCACACCCACAGTGAGTCTGTACTCGGGCTAGTGGAAAAGGTAACCAAACTGAGTAGAGCAGAGTCGAGAAGGGCTGGAACTGTATAGTGGAAAAGGGCCAATGGGGTTCCTACCACAACGTTGAGAAACACTGCTTTAAAGTAGAGATGCACCGAAATTTCGGCCACTGAAAATATTCGGCCGAAAATGGCTCAAAAGCACATTTTCAGAAAGACTTTCACAACCAAAAAATGGAACCGAAGAAGATAGTTGTGATCACGCGAGTACAAGCTGCAGCCATCATGTGGACACAGATGAGAGGATGGGCACCTTGGTGATGTGCCCTGGGAGCGCTTAAAAAAAGTGATTTCCTGCTTGTCATTGCGAGGATGTCCCGACTTTATGTCCACTATGCAAAGCGTGCTCGTTTGTGTGTGTATCTGTCTGTGAGCGTGTCTATGCGTGCGTGTGCTTGTGAGTTTCTGTGTGTCTGAGCAGAACGTGCGATAGCGTGAAATGGAAACACGCGTATGAAGAGACAGATATTACATCCCGTCATGTTAATAAGATTAATGAAATAAGGCTGTATAGTTTATTAAATGAAAGCTGTCAGCTTTTCTTTTTCCACATACATTGCTGCCTGTTACCGTGACAACAGAGGATCATGTGCAGGTACAAACACTTGAACATGGATAGTAAGAAGAGCAAGGGTGAGAATCAGAAAGAGAAGAGAAACATTGTAGTCTGACGCCGTGTGACAAAATAACTTATTCACTGTGACAGGATGAAAAAGAAACGAGAGGATGAAGGAATACGGTGGCCCTGAAGTGCAAATCACAACAGCAAATCAGAAAACACAACCACCATCCAAGAATCTGAATTGTGTGGAATTATAACATAAGGATGATAATGATCCAGTCCTGCTATGAACTTTGGAATGGTACTCGTAATTGGCAAAATAATTTCTTTTGGCTTTTCGGCATTTGATTTTTGGCCTTGGTTTCTTCAAATTTGGTTTTCGGTTTCGGCTAAAAAATTTCATTTCGCTGCATCCCTACTTTAAAGTGTCTGATTGTTATTTATGAGAAGATCCTGATCAATGCATCGAGCAGTTTTCTGACACTGGGCTACTGCACAGCGTTAGTGCAGACTGTGTCCAAGAGAAGGAGTGGTGGAACAGTTCCTTGTGCATGCTTCTTTGTGACAATCGAGCTGTTAAATAGTAAGAATTGATCCCGTTGTGCAGAATGTAACGGCTCATGAGAGGCTCCTTCCTGCAGGAGAGTGTGAAGGTGAAGCCTCCGGGAGCAAAGAGACAGAACGATGAATTACCAGAACGGCAGAGAAACAGCACAAGGATGAAGAATTTAAGACATTATGAGTGAATGNGTATAAATGAAGGAAAACAAACACATACAGCCATGGCAACACAGTATAAGAGCATTGGAGCAGTATGTCCAGAGATCAGGACACTTTTTAATTGGATGCAGTCACTCATGAAGCAGGAAAATGCAGCTCTTGTGGTGCTAAACAATGCATCGACTGATTGAGCTCCAACTTCCTGGTGCCTGGAGCATTAGTCAACCTTAGCCAATTACTCTAAACCAAAGCTGCAAAAACACACACTTCACAGAACATCTGTATACTTAGCAGCAATCCTTTCATAAAACCGTGTGGGATAACTTAGCATAATGAGCATCAACTGCTGGCCCGCAGGCCGAAACTGGCCCACCAGAGCTCTTATGTTACTGTAAAACACCAAAGTGAGGAGAAAAAACAATGCTACTTTATTCATTTTTCTTTTTCAAAAACCAGTCTTCTGAAAAGTATCTTATACCACAGTCTGACTTCAATTCAAAATGACCACAAACTGGTTACACAGAGACACTCTTGTTGCCCTCTCTTGTTCAGTTTGAAGTTGGGTTAATAACTTCTGCTCTTCATGGGAGTATTGAGGTTTCAAAACGTTTCTCTGACTGAAAGGCCTCTGACTCTTTGAAGCATGGATACTTTGTCTTGTGGTGACGCCTTAGATTTTCTTTTGCAAAAGAGACAGTTTGGTTTCAAATGAAGCACATAAGTTTTTATAAGTTGGCTCTGCATCCTGCAAAAGTGACTTTGAGACGAAAAGGTAGGGTCTGCAGGATTTTCCCAAAACGTAAGATGTCAACTCTTACATGAATAACCCTGCTAAATTGGTGTCTGTTGGCCTCTATACCTGTGTGTGCCTCTGTGTGTGATGGCAACTGGAGAAAGAATGATGTAATATTTGCAGGATTCCTTATTTACCTGCAGGAAGACAGGTGTACGGTTCTTGAGTTTCTCTCACACGATGCTGCAGGTGCTCACTGGGCTGTTTTTCACAGTTTATGGTGTGTTCATGAAGCTACAATTGTTAGCCATGCGATTGGCTAAGATCTAAGGCAGTGAGCATGCGCTCCAACTGGCACTGAGCCACATATGAGGAGACAAGTTTGATGTTGTTTGTAAACAAATAAAAAATCTTAAAGAAAATTTCTGCATACTCTGCCTTTAAGATTACTTTGATGTTGCAGGTTCATCATAGAACCATGTATCACATCAGTCCAAGATTCATTCAAGATTTTCTGGGTCAGCATCCCCCTTCAGGCTTTTTGATAGCAACATTTTCTAAGCTTTGAATATATCTGGAAGGTTTTTCTCCTGTTGGTGTTCTCCTCAACCTATCACACTGCATCTGATGGTGGTGGACAGCTTAGACGGACTCACAAGTATGAATCCTAAAATATTACAGTCACCCCCTGGTGGCTTGCTGCAGTATGGGTAATATGAGTCTGTCAAAAATGACAAAGACTAAACAATGACATGACTTTGAATGACAATTTTTATCAGATAATTGTGTATTGCTTACTATCACAACATCTCCTAAGAGCATCTGGCCCTCATAATTTTTAGCTTTTTGACAAATGTAGTTGATGACCTCTGACCTTTCAGACAGTGTCACAAAGTTTTAGTGTGCAATGGTTTATATGCAGTAATGAAGTTTACAACATCTGAAAAAAATGGTTAAACAAGTTAATCATCACTATCAATCAAACTTTATAATGTAACATAGTTTTATAATGAATTATCAATTCTGAAAACGACTTGTATTGTGAACAGATTCCCAGCAGAGCTCATTTAGTTTTGTTTGAATCCAGGATCACTGTGCAAATAAACCAAGACATGAAGCACATATTGACGGAAGAAACACAAAGACCATGAGCCAATGAACCGATAAAGTCACACTGAGTACAATACATCATCAGACCAACACTTTCAGCAGTTATTGGAATGTATTGAATGCTTACAGTGCATTAATTTATACCTCTAAACCTCCTCTCTCTCCTGCCTGTTTGTTACCTTGAAAGCAGTCATTTCCTCCTGACACACACCTTCAACACCCCAATTCAGTGTAACATTATTTTGTTTGTGTCATGTTTCCAAACAGCTTTATAATCTGGGTTTGAGTGAACATGGCTCTGGGTGGAGAGAATAAAGCATTAGTCAGGGATTTTCAGTCAGGGATTAACACACACACACACTCGGTGCTGGGGTTTCCGGCAGTACGAAGTAATCTGTATTAACTATTCAGATGTACCTGTCAGAGGCTGTGTAGAGTTAATCTGCTGCACTTATTTATTTTTGTAATCTAAATAAACACAATTTCATTTCATTCATTCATTCCAAACATCTTGGAAATAACTGGACAAAATATGGGACTGGTACAGTGACGGCAAAGAAGTGAAGAACCAGTCAAAAGACAGGTGTGTGGGATAAAGGGAATTCATATAGTCACACTTCTGTTTATCATTCTTAATGTTAAGAAGTGATATCCAGGCCAGTGAATCAAAAATATTGTAAAAGAGCATAATTGACAATGCAAGCAACAAATAAGGGTTATCTCAATTGTAGGGTTTGGGGTTCAATCCCACCTTTTGCCCCGAAGTGTCTTTGAGAAAGTCACTGAGCCCCAAATATCTCCCACCGTTTGCCAGTAATGTGTAAATGTGTGTGAATGAAGTTACTTAATACTGATGTGACCTTTTTATCCCCATTTTTGTCATATCGAAGGTGCTGTGATCTTTTGGAAGTTGATTACATGGTTTCTAAACTAGAAACGTCAAGAACTTAACACCATTCAATCAACTTTGATTAGCAAGGCCAAGCACAAGATTATAAAAGTCTAATTGGTTTCCTGAGTATGACTATTATTGGCTGATAAAAAAAACCCACAAGCATTCAGTCCTCTCCAGGATTTGTCAAAAAAAAACAAAAAGAAAAAAAAAACAGAGTGTGTGTGTATGAAAATAGAATTTAACAGACTTAGCAGTTAGCTGATGGACAGATTGCACCTACACCACAGTATTTCATTTTTTATTTGGAGCTGGTGGAGACCAAAACTAAGCAACGAAAGCAGGTACGGGATATGATTGGCCAAAACCAGCACTTCTCATGCCTGGTGCATGTAGAAATAGAGAAAAGTTTTCTGACATCACATCCATTATGACTTTATTGGGAGATAAAACAGAGCATTAGAAACAATTTGCTAACACTGATGGAGGCTACTTCATCAGTACAATAAGCATCACATTCATTAAAGTGTAGTGAACAGTTTCTGTTCCAGCTTTACAGAGGTGTTGATTTCACTTTATGGCCATTTTGGGGAATGTTTTGTTTGCTGCTGCTTAATCTGCTCTGTTTTAATATATGTTTGGCTTCTTTTGGTCAGTTTTTAAGTATCTACTCTACAGGACATCAAGGGCAATTTGAAAACCCGCTGCAATGCCTTTTACAGGATGTTTTGTTATTGGAAAAGAAAAACCCTATGATATACAGATCACTGGACTCCAAAACAAATTGAAAACGAGAAAAAAAGGTTATTCACTGTGGAAAAAAAACGTATCACAGAGATAGACGATTAGCATATCTCCTAGAGGAGAATGTAAGGTGTTATCATTCCAATTACCATTTTCCATGAGTGGCCTTGTAGCAATACATTTCGTGCAGCAGTTAGTAAATTGATCTGTGAATTTGGAGCCGGGTGAGAACTTGGCAGCAGTATTCCTCTGTGATACAAAGTGATCTATGGCTCACTCTGAAATCCAATATACACTAGCTCAATGAGTGTTCCCCTCTTTAAAGAACATGTAGCTCTAAATGTGTACACAATGTTATTATAGAGATAGAGACCAGAAGGGAGTTAATGATATTTGCATTGATTTGGTTTTATTATTTGTTTCTGAGCATGTGCTGTCGCTTTTTTTTTTTTTTTTTTTTTTTTTTTTTTTTTTTTTTTTTTTTTTTTTTTTTTTTTTTTTTTTTTTTTTTTTTTTTTAACTTGAGGCCAGCTGTGGAAAAATGATTTACCTACAGCTCTTAAAGTGAATGTACACAGTGAATGTGCAGTTTATTTAAAGTGTCTGTCAGCCCGCCAGTGGGATAATACCTCTGCACACACAGCAGCACGTAAGAGCGAGTGTCTCTCTCCCATCTCTTCATTCAGAGAACAGCGCGGCGACCTTTTCTCCAAAGTGTTTCCACATGTGAACACGTGGGTGGGCAGCTCTTTGGCTTTGGACAGGAATGAAACAAAGCAAATTGTTCTACAAGATGTGAGTGTTTAAGGGGGGGGGGGCATACGAGGATCTGATGGAGTTGTAAGTAGACTGTGAAGTAAACGGCGGAGTTTCTGCTGTTGTAGGTTTATCACACAGACCGTGAATATGCTGTGAATGATTAACACCTTGGATGTTTGCAGAATCTCAAATGTGTTGAGAAAATGTTAACACCTCTGTTGTTCACAGATGAACACTGTACTGTAGCTGCTAACATCTCCTTTAAATATTCATCTGCACATTTATGTGAATTAAGGCTTTAAGCTGTGTATGCATACACACATACCAGAGTGAGTAAACAGGATCCTCTCTGTGTATATTAAAGGAAATGAGTGTCTGTGAAGGAAGCTTAAACCCTCTTTGAAAAGTGAGTGCGTGTGTGTTAGTTGATCAGTGTTATGAGATTATCTCTGCTCATCAACAGGAAGTGAAACACAAACAAAAGCACACTGACAACTCCAAGTTCAAGGCTGTTTTCCAAACCGCCTGCTACACTAGCGATGCCTACTACTTCGGCTGCAATTCAGTATTTAGTAGGCAGTATGCGAAAACTTGCGAGATCTGTAGTAAACTACAAGTTCCCGGATGTTTCTACTGATCCGGGAAAATTTCTCAGTCTGCAATGGACAAGTCTAACTGGCGTACTGTTTCCCACAATGCACGGCGCTAATGCCGTTTGTCAGTTTGGGGGGCGCTCAGGTTGAGGTGAATTACTGACACCTACTGGAATAAATTAGCTCAACTACAACACAACAACAAAAATGTGAAACAGTCCGAGAGATAAAAGTGAAGTGACAGGAAAGAAACAGCGGTAAATCTGCTCACTTCATCATGAAAGAGCTGTTTACTTTTACCAAATTCATAAAAGCCCGTAAAAAGTGTATCACTTTTTTTTTTTTTTCAACTAACAGCCTACGTGGGTCATGTTTTTCCAGTCAGTTGGTTTCAGATTTATTTTCAATACACGATAACTTTTTGTGCAAGATAAAAAAATCAAATATGGCGATTTTGCTGTAATAAACTTTTATACCTTTACAAGTTTGATAAAATCGGGAGTCTAATCTCTCCCTGTATTGTTGTTTTTCTAAATGAATCAAAATTGTTCCTTGAACCACTAAAAATAGTGAAAAAACCATAAAAATTCTCAAAAAAATGTACAACTTCCTTCACATGCTTAATTTCATTTTTTTTTTCTCATTTGTATCTCATTGACATCTATTACGACTTATCTACTTTTATTGCTCCTGGAACTTCACCACTGATTTCTATAGTGAATTAATGACTGAAATGCCAAATGTACTCATGGTTTACTTAAGATGAAGTTAAACATTAGAAAAAAAACATCAGCTCCACTTCCTGAAACAGAAATCCAGAGTAGTATATACTAAACAGGTCCAAAAAAACAGTCATACTACATACTACAGGTGGTTGCCATCGCCTCGTAAACGAGTGGAGAGTTCCATTTGTCTTGAGAAGTAGATGTAGGAATTATAGTGTAGAGATCAGAACTTATACGCAGATGAGAGTTTGCTGTCAAAACTGACTGCATTTTCCTCTCACATTGGTTTTTATTTTTTATTCTTTGGTTTACATGCTGGAATTCCTTGAGTGTAATATATTATCTAATCTGCCAAACCTCATGGAAGATGATCCCATTGACAGACCACATGGTTTGAAGCCAGAGAGATTACTGATCCAAGAGAAGCCTTCAGGCCCAATTTAGAGTAAAGTCCATCTCTGCACAAATACACATGACACATTATTAACATCTATCTAATATTCTTGTGGCTGTAGAAGGGCAAAAAGCACTGCTGCCTTATGTTGCCATGAAAGATGCACCTATTTGATCCTGGTATCAGGTCCAATAGAGGCTCTAAGAGTTAGATCAGATATTGGTGAGAAAAGACTGATTGAAAGCTTTTTTCTATTCCACTACGGGGCCATTTACATGACGTTTTTAGGCTGAAATGCAAATGTATTGTTGCGTTTCTGCCTCTAGTTTGCACAGAGACAACATTTCAGCTGACCTAAAACGCGAACTTTTGGAAACACCCTCAAGAGTGGAATTTATCGGCATTTTCAGTGGAAATGCTGACGTCACACATACACTGAGCGATGCCAGAACCTAACAACCAAAAATGTATTTAACATAAAATGGCCAAAAAAGTGGTTAAAATATATTAAGATGGATTGAGATGGATAAAATAGATGTTAAAATGATGTCTTAAAATATTCTGATAAAAAGGTGAGTTTTAAAGGGCAGAGAGTTTCAGCACACTCAATGCTTTCTGGGAGTTTGTTCCAGATATTTGGAGCTGAATGCTGTATTTTTCTCAGGCAGAGCTGAAATAGCATGAAGGAAAATAACAACAGTGGCTCAGAAGTTTCGAGGTGTGTCAAACTTCTTTCAACAACAACTTTAATGGAAAAACATGAAACAGTGGATCAGTGAATCACTACTTGAAATTTTCTTTATGAAACCTGAACAGAAACCAAGCAGCAGCCTCTGGTCTTAAGAAATGAAGCCTTAGAGGAAGTCGTAGAAACTGCAGTTCATGTAGCATCCACTAGGGGCTGGCTGCAGAAACACCAGACACCACATACACACCAATTCAAAAACAGATGACCTGTAATGCAAAAAATTACTTAAGAATATGGTTTGAAAATTGGTTTTGGTCTCAGTACCTCTATTTTCAGAAGCCAAAAGGTGACGTCACAGAGACTACGCCTTTGTACTGTACAGTCTATGATGGAGGCAAAGTGGGACAGGAATAGGGATGGGTATCGAGAACCACTGGACCGTGTCTCTTTCTTTCAGTCGGTCAGTGATTCGTTCACTTAACATACTGGACGTACTTACCTTCAGTATGTTCAGTACGATTCACTGACACTTCATGACTGAGCTGTCTCTCTCTCTCTCTCTCTCAGCTGAATAAAGATGGATATATAAGCCGTTTGCAAACCAACAGCAGCTATAAAAAGCACATATATTTTTGCGACACCTAAATATTTACTCCTACCTCAATTTTGGTGACTTGGGAGGGAGATGTAGGGGCGGGCATGAGCAACACAGGACTTCTGACCAACTCTGTCCTGTTTGTTGAGTCTTTACTATTATTGACATAAATGGGGGGGGCTTGGGTGACTCTTACGTTCAAGAGACACAGAGACAAGAGACAGGAGAGGGGAGTGCAACTGCAGTTTGCAAATAAACAAATCTTTTCAAGTAAGTGATTCAGTTCAGTTCGTTCACCCAGATGATTCGTTCATTTTGAACCGATCGTTCACGAACGACACATCACTACGATTAGGGGGTTGATAAAGAATCAGTTCAATAAGCAGAATCAATAAGGGCATTGATATGGATAAAATCTTGTCAATACCCATCCCTAGATAGGAACAACTTAATTAAATGCTTCAAAGATAAGTTGTTACTAACAGTAGAGAAGAGAACAGCTCAGTTTTTTACATGTTACATTATGTTATGTTACCAACTGCTCCAGTATCAGGTAATAGGTTGTGTTCGCATAAAGATTTTTCAACAGGAGCAATGATTAGTAATAAGTGTGTTCTGTGGTCTAAATGTGTTTGAAGGAGCCTCCCTGGCTGTTGGTAAATGTGGCTGTTTGTTTGCATACAGAAGTGGCAGGGGCCAATGTGGTTAAGAGGTTTTGGAGGGTACCCAATAAGAATGGCACAATCCTAATTTACCACTCCACAAATGTGCAGCACAGCTAACGGGAGAGAGTTTAGGAGATGTCTGACAACACTCCAGAGGTCCAATCAGGGAAATAAATGCAGCTGGACCCCGGGTGTACAGAGGCTTTACAGCAGCTCGTCTAGATGAGCCAGATCATTTGGCTGAGTTCAGCTGGAAGAGCTGCTGCTTCGCCTCCCAAATAGATCTTCTTTTAGTGTCACTTCTGGACATAATTCAGCAAGATTTAGTGATGTCCTGACCTGTGATTGGAGAGAGAGCACATTTTTCACTGATACCATTTGATGTAATTCCACTTAAGCTTATAATAAAGTCAAACCACCATCATATTCCAGTGGTTGTAATTCTTGATTTGTATTTGCTGCATTGGATGATCTTTCTTTATTTTTATTACTCCTTCCATGTTTATGAACAGTGTTGGGCCCATTACAAAAAAAAGTAGTATATTACCTGTTGCTCATTACTCATTCTAAAAGTAATAGTACTTCACTTATCACTCTCTGCCAAAAGAAATATAATACGGTACAGATTAGATTACTTTTATTTACACACCAAGCTGGTAATTGTGTCCTTTAATAGGAGAAGGTAAAGAGAGAGGATGCTAATGCTTTTTGCTGCTTCTCCAGTCCACAATTTTGACGATATTTATTGAGTTTGAGTGATTTATTTTTCCTGTGATGTCTTTTAAAATATTCTGTCATGACCTTTTCAACTGATTTTCACCTGCTTTCTGCGACCTTATGTTCTGTTTTTATTTACAAAGCCCTTGTAGCACTTACAGATTTCTTGGAGACAAAAAGTGTGTGATGAATAAAATGGATCAATATTATTTTTATTTCTCCTCGTGATTCTGAGTTTGCACATGACGAGTATGTCAGGAGTGAAATTGCAGATGCGTTTTTTTTTCCTGCAGCCTATGAACCCATCAAAGTAACGGGCTACATGAAATACACATGTGAGAATGGTCGCCAAAGTATTTTAAATCCAGTCTACATTGATCTGATATGAAAGAGACGTAGTAAAGAGCCATAACTTACATCTGACATGATACTGTCGTCTTTCTCCTCCACAAAACTACAGCAACAGGCATATTTCCAGCCATTAAACTTTAATACCTACCACTCCATCTTTTGAGCAAGCTTGGGTTGCCAGTTATGTATGACAACAATGGTAAAAACAAGCCCATCAGCCAAGAAAACTATCCGCGGCTCAACCTAAAAGATGCTGGATTCTGCTGGAAAATTGCAAACCTGGCAACCATGACTGAAGCTCCCTCACTGCTCGGCTGACTAACATGATGATGACAACGTTAATCAGTAGATTGTTGTATTTGAAATCATAAATTACAACGTTAAGGAAGTAACGAGTAATGAGTCACTTTTAGGGTGAGTAACTGTAATATTCTTACTGGATCTCAAGAGTAATTTGTTACACTACTACACACTGAGAGGTTGGTTCAAAGACATTTAGAGATGTGTTTTAACTAAGCTTCAAACCTCTGGTTGTCTATGCAGAAGAGCAAAAGTCTAATTGTTTGAGATCCCCCTCAAGTCTGGCTGAATAAAGATCACATATAGACCAGTTCAAAAATGTTATCTTAATAGTTTTAGGATTGATAACTTGTACTTTCTTAACCCTCTTGGGGAGAATTCATTTTTTCTCATTCTTGGTTATGCTACACACCAGCAAACTAACACGACCATGCGCAAAAACATGCAGTAATGGAAGGTTCAGAGTGAGGGGGCTGACACTTGTAGCTCACACCTGGACAGTTGGGGGCTTGTTGCCTTACAGTGCTCAGGAAATTAGTCCAACACCTCTCCATTCCCAGTCTTGGTCCATTAAGGGACTTGAACCTGTGACCCTCTGGTTGCCAAGCCAAGTCCCCAACTTAACTAGTGCTCTCCATGCAAGGGCATAACTAACTTGACTGACACCCTGTTCCTATCTGCAGAGGCTAAAGACCCACCCATATATAAATACCTAACTTCACCAGCAGGTGTCAGTAGAAGACAATACAAGGTGCACACATCTAAAAACATAGTCACAGACATGGAAATGCAAATAAAAACCAATATCTCTATGACAGCTACAATCAGGGATATAAGAAACTTCAGGAAAGACAGCCAAAAAGAGACTACTTCCTCAAAAGGAAAATAAATATTTATTTATTTACTTGGCTCAACCCAAATTCTCTACTGCGGAGACTCTGGCTGCACAATGGCGGCTGAATCTGGCTCTCGTAAGGGGATCCGTTTGGCTTCCAAACTGTACAACGGTGAAAGGTGGAGCCACGCTGTCCATTCTTTATACAGTCTATGGACACATGATACATTCATGTGACTCAGCTGAGCATTCACATCCTTGCTTCACCACCCACAGGGTAGTAAATAGAAGGACAAGCCTGATCAGAAGAGAAAATACTTCCAACGGCCAATGACGCCATATTATCATGCATTCAAACATCTTACTGAAAAAATCAGTCTCCATGTGTCGTGAGATGAGCCCTTTTGAACTTGCTCTAAGAACACTGTCTTCTCTTTCATTCAGTTTGCAATGGCCTAAAATGATTATTTAAATCTGTACCGGGAGGGGAAAAAAAGGACTTTATCAGGCAGCAACTCTCATGGGACTCATCCATATCCTGGATAAAACATAAGGCAGGTGCTTTCAGACAGATTTAAAAAGGATTAAGAGAATAAATGAGCAACTGTAGATATTACAAATCTTCAAATGTCTGCAGTTAACCTTAACCCCGAGCTTTAAAAAGTAATGCCTACATTTTTTTCATAGCTTCTGGTAGCACTTTACAACAAGGGTCCCTTATAAACGTTGGTTAATGCATCATAAGGCCGTAACCAACAGTTCAATAATTTATAAATAATCATTACTTTGCATTACCTTACATTAACTAACATATGAGTTAATGCATTAATGAGTGGCAAATTAACGTCCACAGCTAAGAGTTAATAAATACATTATTAAGCATTAATAAGTTACAAATTGTAATAAGTTATCCTTATCTATAAACTACTCTTTCAGCGTGTATCTCTGTCAGTTACATTTTTAAAACACCTAGCTGCCGCATAAGCATTACTTCACCATAGTTGACCATTAGTGAATTCTTTTGAACCCTTATTGTGAAGTGTAACACATGTATCCCATAAGTAACAAGTTATAAATGCTTAAAAAGTAACGCATAGATAAGGATAGCTGATTAGAGTATGTAACTTTTGTTCATTCTTAATAATGTATTGTTAACTTTGAGTATTTTACATTAATCAACTGCTTATTAATGCATTAACTAATGTTAGTTAATGTAAGGTAATGCATTATAATGATTATTAACACATTATTAAATTGTGTTTATTAAGTGTTTATTAAGGTACCCTTATTGTAAAGTGTTACCTAGTTTCTTTTTTTCTTTTTTGTTGTATATAATCATGTCTTTGTCCTTTGTCCTTGTCCTGATGGGGAAACCATGCTCACAGCCTCTGTTCTACATCTGTGTAATCCTAAACTTCTCCAAACCAAATCTGCGAGAAAAAAAAAAAAAGCCAAGGCTGACTTCGCTACCTCAGCCTGAACTTTTCAAAAACCTCATGGTCTGTGGGCTCTGATGTGAAAGAACAACAGGGTGTGTGTTTACCTCTGCGCCTAATCATTCTGCCTCTCAGACATCTCTCCATGCGAAGCCTCCTCTGACTTTTTGATGGAAGTCTTCCAAGGCTGCTATCTCCCCTCTGCGCTACAGAAAGCATTTGTATTTCTCTGAAAATAGAGTCCTCGTTTCCACCTTGTATTGGATCACTTCACTCCTCACTGCTGTGTAATGTGGGTGTCCCCGGAGGAAAGGAACCTTGAGGCAATAGGCGTTTTTCTCCTTTATTTTCTTTTTTTTTTTACCCTCTTAGAATGACGCACTGGAAATAATTCTGGCCACCAGAGTGGAAGGAGAAGGCGACTCTCTGCATGACTGGCAATACACAAACATTGGAAACGGTCCCGTACATCCCTGAGCTTGACGGGGAGTTAGACCCTGGAGGATGAGGCAAAAACAGCCCTTAATTTTCTTGCCCCTGGAAATATCCTCCCTACAATGAAGACAGCAGATGTCTCTCTGTTGGGGGAACAAACGGGGACATTTGCAAAGGCAGGCCTTAAAACAAGCGCTTGTCACCGCTGCACTGCCTGTACAGCAAAGAGAAAGTCCTGTAGACTCTGCAGAGTGTCAGAAGTGGAAAGTGTTCATTTAAGTGAGTAAGATGAATGTGTTTTCTGCAGCTCCTAAGAGGCTCCTAAGAGGCCTCATATAATAGAATAAAGTGTGTTCTGTGCTCTGAGAGGTGATGCTTGTGTAGTTTTCTGAGGTGAATAACCTTACAGGGAAAGAGCTGCAGGATGTTTCTCACACACCAGGTGCACAATGGAAAGCTCAGATCAGTGTTTTTCCTCCTGCTGCTCCTGGTTGGAAGGTGTTGTGAGACACAGTTCATTCAACTTCCCTGTAGCAAAAGCTTTGAAAGACAAGAAAGGGATTCTAACCAGGGACTGCCAAAAGACACAAAGGCAACACAGGAGACTACGTTCCCCTCTTGTTCCTGCCTTTTGTTCTCCAGCAGTGGCTTCTTTATGCAGATTTGTACAAGACCTTTTTGTCTGGTTCCCTGTGGAATATTTTTGGGGTGATCTTCCTATCTGGATGACTGCCGAGCTCCTGCAAGCGCAGAAACACACAGATACACACACACACACACACCGTAATCCCAGTCCAACGCTATCAGAGCATCCAGCTAATCGGCCATGCACTATGATGCATGATAACGGTATGCAGCGGTTTGATAAAGAGAGGCCACAACAGAGCGACGATCCGCTGTCTCGGCATGAGCGAGCCGGTGTCATAAATCAACAGCGCCTGTTTATCCGCCTGCAGAGCCGTTTGTCTGATAAAGATTTAAAGGTTTGCAACTGTGAAGTTTATTTTATACAAACAAGCATCATAAGCAAAACACCACTTAGCTTTTGCCAAGACCTGATATTTCAGATGTGGCTGGGGATTTAGTACGCAGCCATGTCAAAAGCTGTGAGAGCAACACACCAAACATCGCTTCATGATGAATTCTGGGAGGGTTATACGAGTTCAGTGCATGCAACGTGAGCTGTAGCAGGAACAAATAATTGTATAGTTAGTCAACCTGGCCAGTCTTATTTCATGTACACACATATTTTCATGTCACCTTTAAGAATCATGTCTCTTAGCAGGACAAAAGATACATCTTTATGGTGCCTGTTGTCGGTAAATACATCAGTAAGATTACCTGTGAGAAAACAAAGCATAACTTTAAATCTTGTTTGCATGAAGTTGAATCATCACAGTGCTGATGTCAGTAGATGTTAAGGGAACTACAAGCTGAGCAGAGAAAAAACTTTGAGCTTTGGCTCTTAAGCCCTCATTACTTCTGCCCCTTGTAACAGTGGCAGCCATGTATTGATATAAAATTCACTGATATTCCCACAGAAAGCTCAGAAACCCAACTAAAGCTCTTTTATATTACACTTATGACAAGAGATGGATATCAAGAACCAGTTCCTGTTAAGAATCAATAAGAAATGGTTCAATCCATCAATATTGATAGCCTTTTGCGTAACAGTTCCCTTATCAATTCTTTTTACACAATTGGAGATACTATCAGCCCTAAAAAATAAACAATCTTTCCAGAGAAAGCAGCTCAGGATCATGAGTATTTGATTCTTTGGCTGCTTCATGCTCCATAATTTTGGTGAGCTAGCCTTAGTCGTCTGGATTAGAGATTGGTGGGAACAGAAACCGAATCAAAATATTGATGTTGTGGGTCCCTAAAAACCAATCGGTGAGCTTAAAGGAAGAGTGTGCTGGAAGTCCCATCAAGTTTTGTTTCGTCGTTCATACACAACATTCAAACTTGGCTCCTCTTTCGTGGCTCAGTGCCAGCGGCAGTGCATGCTCACTGCCTCCAATCGTAGCTCATAGGCCAACAGTCATAGCTTTGTGAACACACCACAGACAGTAAAAAAACAGCCCTGCGAGCACCTGCAGTATCATGGTATCAACACACAAAGTCGCATGTGCACTGGGCGTGCTGTGATTGGCTGGTCACCACGCCTACTCTCCATCCAGAAATGCCAACATACAGGCAGAGGGAGACACAGATACTGATCAAGCAGCAACCTCCAGTCTGAAAAAATGAGACAACACGGAAGTGCTAAAGAGCTGCTGTTCCTCGAGTGACCACTTGAGGCTAGCTCCAGAAGTACCGGAAGTAAAGTATGAATGAATGGAAAAAAGGCCGTTTTCAGAGCTGAAATTAATGTATTTAAAGCCTGGTACAAACTCTGTCCCCCGTCTGTTTCGCTTATTTCGCTAACGGCACACACTGTGAGGGGGGTGAATTTTTTTCTAACTCTGCTGTTTGGAAGATACCAAGATCGAGAGCTTGCCCAATCAGATCCACAGCTCAGATCACGTGACTGACGGGCGCCAAATCGCTGTGAGTTTGGGCACTCGTCACTCGTCCCAATTCCAATATGGCTGCGCCCGTTGTTAAGCCTCAAAACGGGGCTGCAGTAACAGACGGGTGATGTCACAGAGACTACGTCCATGTTTCATACAGTCGATGATACTGACACTTGTAGAGGTGACAATTGAGCAGGATTATACATGATGACATTTTATATTCGGAAAAATCCTGCAGACTCTACCTTTAAAGATGAATGTCTTTTGTTAACTACATATTAAGTCAAGTTGTTGCTGTTTCTACATGTTGAGTATTTTAACTTATCATTGATGAATGTCACAATTGGACACAAACAGTCCAGTCTGTTCACCATGATGTGAAGGAAAAGTATGTTTTAAATGTATAGAAATAACAGAGTCCATGTTTGAGGGCGGGCTTCAGAAGAAAAATACAGTCTGCTCTGTGTTTGTAAGCCAGAGTAACCCGTAAACATCCCTCTTTGTATCTGTACACTCCAGCACGGTCGGAGGCTTTGAGTGGAAATGCAAATTGTGATGAGCTCCCAAACCTTTTGTCCAAGTTTTCTTGAAAATAAAGCATAAACAATGATTTGAAAACCACTTTCTCATGGTTTCGACTGCAGAAATGAATGACTCGTTTTCTTTCTTTTTTTTCTCCAGATGACTTTAAAAGCAAACGTCTCAGCCTGAGATGTATGAAAGCTTTGCAGCCAGTGATTATCACGCTGGCAAAGGCAAAATATGTAATTTTCTAGTATTCCAATCTCTTATAATGACTTGCTTTGTTAGTTTCTGTGGGATTATTTTGCTGACGTCAATGTCTTGCTGACTCATGGAGCTCCATTATAGTGACAGTGTCAGGAGCAGTCAGTGGGGGAGAGGGACGGCGTGCAGGCCTCTTCCATCAACACCTCGGAGGGTCTGCTTCACCTGCACCTCACGCCTGTCTGCCCCTCCCTCTGTAACTTCTCACACAGTCTCTTCTTTCTTTTCTGCCTCTCCTTTTTGCAGATGTGGATGAGTGTGCCACCAACACTCACAGATGTCGTCCCAGCGAGCGCTGCAGGAACACTGTGGGTTCGTTTGTATGCGAGCTGCAGGTCACATGTCCTGCAGGATACCGGCAGAGGAACAGTGTTTGCGAGGGTGAGGTCATTGTAAAATATGTGTTTAGTTAAGCCACTTTACCCAGCAGTCATTTTCCAGACAGTGAGGAAATAATGTTTGGGATTTGTTGCTGTTTCTGTGCAAAGGGAGAAAGAGCATGGTGGTCATTTACCCGAAACCATATTTTCAAATATATGAAGCTCATATAGAAGTGCTACAACTGTAGGATATGACTTGAGGCTGGCAGCAGAAAGACCAAAAACAACAAACAGTCCTGGGCTGAAATGTGTCCACAGAGCTCCACTGTCAGTCTGGATTTTAAATCAGATACAATGCACATAAATATATGAGTTGCAATGCATCACAGAGAAGAATAATGTACACATGACACTTGTCAAACACATATCTGAATACAGTGAAGTCATCATTGTAGGTTGACTTAGTCCATGCTGTTCAGTCTTTATCTTGGCCTGGTTCTTTTTATCAAACGAAAACAATCATCTGGATAACTATTGAAGCTTCAGTCTCTTTGATAACTTATTTCAAGTCAGGTCAGAAAGTTAAACATCTCTCTCTTTTTTGAAATTAAATAAAGAGGGATGCAAACTAAAACTTAACAACACTTAACTAAAAATGTAATCAAATATGTGTTCAAAAAAGTCAGGTATACTCTATTCTTTTCAGTAATGCATTAAAAAATTTATGTAAGTAAGTTGTGCTTTATTTTTCACTAAAAATACCTTAAATCCAGACTGGCACTTGAGTGTTTGGGTTCAAGCCTGCATTTTGAATTCATGTCACTATAGTGCTGAAACTATGACAGGCGATGGAAAACAAAACAAAAGAAAAAAATCATAGTAAATGTAACAAAGCCATCCAACCAGCAGAGCCAAAGTTGACAAGAATCATTAAGTTGTTGGTTTGATCTCTACATATAAATACAAACCCCAAATCCAATGAAGTTGGAACGTTGTGTAAAATATAAATAAAAACAGAATGCATTGATTCGCAAATCATTTTCTACCTATAGTCAATTAAACACACCCCCAAGACAAGACATGTGATGTTCAAACTGAAAAACTTTATCGTTTTTGTCCAAATATTTGCTCATTTTGAAATTAATGCATGCAATTTGTAAAAAGCTGAGACAGGTTCATGTTTCCCTCTGTGTTACATCACCTTTCCTTCTAACAACACTCAATAAGTGTTTGTGAACTGAGGACACTAATTGTTGAAGCTTTGGAGCTGGAATTCTTTCACATTCTTGTTGATGAACAACTTCAGCTGTTCAATAGTCCAGGGTCTCTGTTGTTATATTTTGAGCTTCATAATGTTTCACTTTTTCAATGGGCGACAGGTCTGGACTGCAGGCAGGTCAGTCTAGTACCTGCACTCTTTTACTACAAAGCCACACTGTTGTAACAGGTGCAGAATGTGTCTTGGTTTCATTGTCTTGCTGAAATAATCAGGGACGTCCCTGAAAAAGACGTTGCTTGGATGGCAGCATGTGTTGCTCCAAAACCTGGATGTAGCTTTCAGCATTGATGGAGCCATCACAGAAGTGTGAGTTGCCTATGATGTCATGGGTACGAACACACCCTCATACCATCACAGATGCTGGCTTTTAAACTTTGAGCTGGTAGCTATCTGGATGGTCTTTTTCCTCTTTTGCCCAGACAACACTATGTCCCTGATTTCCAAAAAAAAAAATTTGAAATGTGGACCCATCAGACCACAGCAGACTTTTCCACTTTGCCTCAGTCCATTTCAAATGAGCTTGGGCCCGGAGAAGCAGCAGCGTTTCTGTCTGTTGTTGATGTATGGCTTTGTCTTTGCATGGTAGAGTTTGAACTGTCACTTGTAGATGTAGTGATGCACTGTGTTATCTGACAATGGCTTTCTGAAGTGTCCCTCAGCCCACGCAGATAGATCCTTGACAAAATGGTGTGGGTTTTTAATGCAGCGCCGCCTGAGGGGTCAAAGGTCACGACCATTCAATCCTGGTTTTTGGCCTTGCTGCTTATGTGAAGAGATTTCTCCAGATTCTCTAAATTTTCTGATTGTATTACGCACTGTAGATGATGAAATCCCTAAATTCTTTGCAATTGAACTTTGAGGCACATTGTTCTTAAACTGTTGGACTATTTGCTCATGCAGTTGTTGACAAAGTGTTGAACCTGGTCCCATCGTTGCTTGTGAAGGACTGAGTCTTTTGGGGATGCTCCTTTTATACCCAATCATGACACTCACCTGTTTCTAATGAACCTGTTCACCTGTGGAATGATCCAAACAGCCGTTCTTTGAGCATTTATCAACTTTCTCAGTCTTTTCTTGCCCCTGTCCCAACTTTTTTAAATATGTTGCAGGCATCAGTTTCAAAATGAGCAAATATTTGCGCAAAAACAAAGTTTATCAGTTTGAACATCAAATATCTTCTTTGTGGTGTATTCAATTGAATATAGTTTGAAGAGGATCTACAAATCATTGTATTCTGTTTTTATTTACATTTTACACAACATCTCAACCGCTGGTCTGCAGATTTTGTAACTTTTAAACAGAGACAGTTTAATCAGGTTTGTTGTATAAAGGTTGTGACTTCCATGGGATCATTTAACTTAAAAATTCATCTCCAACCCAGGAGAGAAAGTTTGTCTCCTCCATAAAAGTTATAAGTGGATTGTTTGTGTGAGAGTATAACTCAGTGCCCAGTTTTCTGGTAATTTAAAGAGGATCCTGCAACACATAGCACATTTGTCCAACACCCCTGGCTCAAACTTTTGGACAAAAAAAAAATGGATGTTGCAGCATGTGCACACACACACATACACACACAGGCTATTCTGGTCCTCAGGTTCATCATCACATTCCCAGTGTGGCTCTGTCTAATTGTATCCAAAAACCTGAAGTGAGTCGTCCTTAAAGGGCCTCAAGCTCACACAAATCCCTGAGTGCCAAAGCAGCGCAGTGCATCATTAAAAGGTGTTTAGGGGATTGAAGTGCCCGGGCATTGTTGATGGCAGACAATTGTTTTCAAAGAGGCTCTTTAACAAGAACAGGATATATTTAGGCGGCTCGTTTTCACCCTCAGTCTAAGTTTGGATGACTTCAGTGACAGAGACTCGATTCAAATCCTCTGAGTAAAACATGGAAATCAGATAATTATAAAGATTAACAATAAGCTTCATCCATCATTTCAGCCAGAGTAATAATTTGAGGTCATGACCTAAACTCTGCCCAGTCAGCAAGACGTCATTAAGATTCCTGCTAATGTCCCTTTTTTTGGCCTCAGCAGAGTGTTTGTGCTTGAGCAGATGCCCGGGTTCAATATGTGACAAGGTAATCACCCAGAGAGCGGCACTGTGCAGGCGGGAAAGCACTTTGTAGCTCTGTGACTTGTGTCACCGGCACTTGGCAGCAGGCAGGACCAATCAATGCAGCGAGATAATGAAGGTAATATTTAGCCGACCGTCCAACAGGGAAAACTAATTAGCTGCTTGAAAAGGAAGAGTGGTCGCTGCTGTAGCATTGGAAATGTATCTCTCCAGTGATGACTCTTGGAGGAAAAAATCAAAATGAAGACTTCACGATAATCTGCCACAGAAAAAAAAAAAAAAAACTCCAAGGACTTGATGCTGTGTGAAGTTGGGAGTAAAAGAAAGAGTAAAATGTTTCATTTGAACTCCATCCATCAGGAGGAGATCCAGAACCTGTCAATTAAGAAGTTCTGCTCAACTTCTGTTAATTGCAAAGTTGGAACAAACGGCGTTTCTATAGGAGGGGATATTTCCCTCAAGTAAAACATTATGTGAGAGAGAAAATTCCTGGATGGTTTCTGTTTGTCCTGTGCTTGAGCCACAGTGCCACCTACTGTTCAGTTAACAAACTGAGAGTTCAGGGTTTCAGCTGAGACACTTTAAAGCGCTGTTAAACTCTTGATTTAATAAAAAGTGGATCATTTGTTATTCAGTTAGACTCATCATGTGCCCCATATCTTTTCTCTCCTGCAGACATTGATGAATGTGCTCTGCGCTCTCATAACTGTGGAACGGGCTTCGTGTGTCAGAACACTCAGGGGTCTTTCCTGTGTAATCCAAAGCAGAAGTGCATGACAGGCTTCACTCAGGACTCCCACGGCAACTGCATCGGTAAGAGTCAAACAGAGTGAACCTTTGTGATGTCTTTGTTACTCCTCAGTGGAAATATTTAAAGGATGAGCTACAACACAAAAAGCTCAAGTAGCTTCAGATTAACGTGGCTCAAAGTTAACGATCCACTCTCATGTGTTTGTGACATCGGAATCACTACATCCAGACTAACATACCACCTGCAAGTCAATATGTAAACACCAATAAGTTGCTGTTCCTTCAGGATTAAACCTCCTCACACTGATTTGTCTGTGGAACTGTCACGTCCTCTTCTGTTAAAGGATTCATTTCCCTCTCTGTCTCTCAGACATCAACGAGTGCAGCAGTCTGAGCGAGCCCTGCAGCTCCGGTTCTAACTGCATCAACACCGTGGGCTCCTACACCTGCAAGCAGAAACTCATAATGTGTAACCACGGCTACCACGCCAGTCCGGATGGAGCCAAGTGTGTCGGTGAGATTCACTTTTGTAGCACAGCAGTGTGAACAGATGATTGTTCAGGAAATAGTTTGTACATGTTGATCTTAATCAGTAAACATACAGTATGAAAGCTGAACTAACCCATTTTTAAACTAATCTTAACTAAAAAAGTGACCGAAAAGCAGGGGTGAAAGTAAGCCGGTACGGTCCGGTACTGTGTACCAGTAAAAAATTCAGTGGCAGAATGCAGTACCAGGGAGATTGGAAAGCGCCTGCCAGCCTTAAAGCGCTCATTCGAAACCAGCCACGGCCGCAATCTGGGTCAGACAATAGATTTACTAACATAATGCAGTCTGGAAAACTACTTTGACTGTTTAAAAAACTTCATTTTACCTTATTCTTGATTGTTTCTAAACTGCTTGTGCTGTGTTTTAGTCCATGCTAGACTATATTTGTTGTGGGGTATTTTTTTTTATAAGTCAATATTAAGTCAAAATGTAAAAGTCAAATTAATGTGATAAGTCCAAATTTAGACTTTTCATCTCAGAAATCCCTACTTCTTTTTGGGAAAAAAAATTATATATATATATAATCTCAAATTTTGACTTTTCATCTCAGATGTTTCACTTTTGTACTCATGATGTGAACTTTATCTATTTTGACTTTTTAACTAATAATTTTGACTTTTCATCTCAAATGTTTGACTTTTGTTTCAAAATATAGACTACCTTCAAGCAAAAAATTTATAAAAACTAAAACGGACATAGATTTTCAAGGCATCATGTAAGTTTCACGAACAACCTCCATTCATTTGAAACCAAAACTGCATAAAATGAATCCTGAATATATACAAATACAGTACATGCCTATTAGTAGATTTTATCTCCTCTGGGTTTTTCCCCAGGGGTAGCTTTATTTCAATCTGCAACTTCCCAGAATGCATTGCATGTGACGGTCTCTCTCTAAAAAAAAAACGAGAATTGTATATTACTACCCCATATGATAATTTTCCCCAAATATCTGATTTTTCCTGTTTCTAAAACTTAATTTTAAGCCTGAGAGGGTTAACATATTTAATTTTTGTGGCTTCTTTGTTCAGTAAAATGTTAGTTTTGCTGCTCTCTCATGAACCCCAAGATTTAAATGTTTTTCCAAAAGTGATGATTATACAATGGCATATTAGGGCTGTTTGAAGAAGATTTAAAGAAAAATGTTAAAAAGAAAACTCACAATTTCTGTGTTTATAAACCTACAGTTATACAAGTGAAAATATATTCACAGATTCAGATCAATGAATCATCAGCTGAATATTCTTACAAAACCAACACCTCTCTGCAATCACTGAACACTTGTTTTACTGCTGAATGCTCCTAATCTCTTTTTCACTGATGTACTGTTTGTTTGATGCTGTCTATTGTTCTGTTCTGCTTTGTGTGAAACTATTTGTGCTGCTGCCTTGGCCAGGACTCCCTGGTTAAAGAGATCCTTGCACCTCAATGGGAATATATGTGGTAAAATAAAGGTTAAATAAAATAAAAAATAAATAAAGTCACAGCAGAGTAGACTGCCAGCTGGTGCATAAACTCACAGACCATCTTCAAATAGTGCCACGGAAAATATGTGATACAGAAATATTCCATTATTTTAACCAGTAGAAATGTGGTGTCATCAAAACCATTGCGATAAAAGAGGTGATTGTCAGAGGTGTCATTAATCAAACCATTCCTTCTAGATCAAACTACAATACACAAACAGATTAAGATTAGAAACTAGGGTAAAAACTTGGGGCCAAGTTAACCCTGTAAAGCCCAACCCATCAAAAAATAGTCAGAAAATTCCAATTTTTTGGAACAGAGATTTTCATTAACCCTTTTAACAAAATCCAAAAGAAAATATTGCTTGATTGTTTCATTCATGATATATTTCTTGTATCTCATTAGACACACTGGGCAGTTTTGCAAACTTTTTTATTTAAGTTTTTTAGTGAATATGTATTCATTCAATGCAGAAACACTTATTTCTTCTTTTTTTTTAAAGTAACTATTTCTATGTTATTCTTGCTGCAACTTCTTGAAAATCGCTGTTTGATTTTCCTGAAAATATGTGAGTGGATGATTTCATGAGAGCAGACACTTTGAAAAAGGACCAAATACTAGTGATGTGCAGATTGATACTGAAATATTGATACTACTGATACCATATCCTAATGCTCTAGTATCTATTCTCAAATCAAAATATTGATACTTTTGATACCGTTTTTATTTGAAGTGATGTTAAAACATGAACAAGAACTGAAACAAAACTTTTGAGCTCTCATTTGAATCACACACGGTTGGGAACTACTTTTTCTTCCACCTGGATAAGTCCATAACGTGTCATCACAGCAGCTCACTGCTCAGTCAGTCACTGAGTCTGAAAACACGATGACTGGGTGTAAACAGAGTCGTGTATGCAGCTATTTCAGCTCCTACATTTATTCAGGTGGGGTTTTGAGTGAATTGATCATTTTAAGTGAAATACATAGAGAAGTTTTTCATCGATTATTAAGAGAAATTGAAATAAAAAACATGATATACTTAAAAAAAATTCTGGAAAATTTACAAAAATAAAAATCTATATATGGGTCAATGACAAAAAGGGTCTAAAAACTTATTTTTAAAAGGTTCTTTTAAAATGGATAAAAACATATTTCTGAGAGAAGAATTATGTTTTCTAACAGATTTCAGTAGTTGACCAACATTTCAAAGTTTTTAGGTTCATTATTTTTTTGTGTTTTTAATTTGAGCACCCAAAAATGTCAGGTGGCGCAACCAAATATATGAAAATATATTTATATGTTCCTGTTATTTTTTCTGTGTGAAATTATTGGCAAGTATCTCTCAAGTGTCTGTAGTGACTCATACAATTTAATTTTGTGTTTCATTTCTTTTATTTGTGAATAAGATGAATAATTTGATGTTAAAATAACATTTCACATTAATACATTGGTTGTACCACCTGACATGGAAATTGTTCCAGTCACCAATGAAGTGAAAAAAACTTTTTTATCAGTATTTCAGAGAAATCTACAAACTTTTCCACTTGGTCACAAATGTCATTTGGGCTCCTCTGGCTGATGCAGTTTCCTGTTTCCTGTTTTATTCTCTTCACTTTAAAATAAAAGTCTAATGTTACGGTTGCACCACCCTGACATTTGACAAGGTGAAAATTACGGGACAAAAGTTTTTTAAATTTCTCAACAGCTTTAAAATTATTTTTATTTGCAAAGAATGTTTTATTTAAAAAGGTTCAAGCATAAAATAATGCCACTGTATTTTTAATTTCCATTTACAATAACTGACATTCAATTTTTAGAGTTTAATTACTGTGGATACTTGTCAGGACGGTTGCACCACCTGACATTTTGGGCGTTTGAGGTACCAAAACACAAAAAAACATGTTATATTTTAATAGTTTAAAGATGTGTTCAAATAACACAGGTTTCATAGAATAAAGAAATACATGTGATGAAATACTCAATTCATGATGGAAGGAAATATTACACTCAGACACAAAAAAAGGGACGTCACGTCATTGACCCATATCCATTATTAGTTATCCAGTCGAATTGGTTCAACTAGTATCAGTATCGGATAGAATTTCACTCAGGTCTTTGAACTCATGTATCAAATATGACACCTTTGGCTATAAAGGGTTAAGTTTTGCAGTTTGGATATTAAAGAGCCAAAGGTGTCTTTTTTAGTTCATTTGCAAGTGTCTTTGTAACTATCTGAGGTGTAATGCAGCTGGGGAAACACAGAAGTGTTAAAGAGTTTAAAGGAAAGAGTAAATGTTCTGGTTTTTGTGGCTCCATGTTTTCCACAGTGAGAGTTTCTGAGTGTCGGCAGTTGTTGTGTTTGGCTGTGTTTCAACCAGCCTCAGTCAGGTGTGGAGTGGGGTCACTGCTGAAGTGCTTTAGCTCTCTCTCTGAACTGTCTAGACGTCGATGAGTGTCAGATGGGGACGCACCGCTGTGGAGAGGGCCAAATCTGTCACAACCTCCCCGGCAGTTACCGCTGCGACTGTCAGACGGGCTTCCAGCATGACGCACTACGCAAGACCTGCAACGGTACGTTTGGCTGTGTCAGGTCCAGGAGAAGAAGATGATGATGATGATAATAAGCAGATATGAGGTGTAAATGTCCAAACTGTTCTCGAAGTCCGATAAAACTCTGGAGGCAGAATCATTTGAATCGGGTCCATTAAACTCAGCCAAAAAGGAAAAAGAAACAGATCATAAAAGATTCATCCTGAGAGTAAAACTAATGAGCTGAAAGCAACACAAACAGACCAATGTCCAGAGAATTGTTTCAGATATCTCCAGGCATAATGACGCTTCAAAAATGGTTTAATAAATCCTCTCCAAAGCAGTTAAAGATAAATTAAAAGACATCTGCATGTGCTTTCCAAAAGAGACCGTGGAGTCTGAGAGGGAGAGACAAGCTGGACCAAACCCTCCTCATGTGGCTGAAACTGTTTCCCAAACTTAATCTCAACTGTTTCCCTCTGAATATCAAACTGTTTATTAATGAAAACACTTTTGGGATAACATTTACATTGCTTTAGTTAATTAAATTTGATGACATTTGTGTCAAAACAAAGATACAGAACCACAGAGCCTGGATTAGCTGCTAAAGCTCCCCAGACTCTGCATGAGGAAGAGACAGGGGGATGAACAGGCTTCAAAGTGTATTGTTACATTTTCCAAGCAATGACATAAAATCTCACCTGTCCCTCAGGTAACTCGCAATACCAGAGAATAAGTGGTCAGTTTTCTGTTGTGTTATGTGCTAGGTCAGTGTTTCCCAACCTGTGGGTCGAGGCCCCAAGGTGGGCCGCGTGGGTGTTGCGAGTGGGCCGCCAATTCATTTCCAAAATAGTATGATTTCATGAAGATAGTGTGTTTAAAAGTTAAACGCAGTCACATTTAAAAGGCTTGTAACCCTAAGGATACCAAACAGCTCCTGGTTGTTTCACATTTTAACTCACTGTGGTCTAATTTTTTTCTACAAAGTGGAGTCCTGCACCTCATATGGGCTCAGACAAAATTCAAAGGAGTGCTGAAGTGTGACTATATTGTGTATGTTCATCATTTAGGGCTTGATGAAAGCAGAAAAAAACGTATATATTTTGTAAAATTTAGCTTGAGTAAGCAGTTGATTTTCTGTAAACATGAGAATCAAGGCGATGTTGATAAACTTCTACATATGTTGTTGATGGCACTCACGATGCATTCAGATACACTGGGAAATTTGAGAATCTGACAATTTTGACAGTTCTTTTAGGTTTTGGATTACAAAAAAATGGTTTTTAAATGTCATATGTAGGAAGTTTTTTTCTTTCTTTGCTTCTTCCATCAAGTTTGGTCTCCCAAGGTTTAAACTTGCAAAATTATTTATAAATTATGAAAAAAATACCCTGAGAAGGCATTGTATGGTCTCGGTATCTATGGGGTTGGAGGTGGGCTGTGAAAATTTTTGAGACTTAAAAGTGCTGTAAAACTCTGCTTCTGACCGAGGACAATGATCTCCATTAGGGGGCGATATGGGCAAAATATGACAGCATGTTTTTTATGGCAGGATGAGGATCTGAAATTTACCAGTATTGTTTTTCATAATGACTGTTTTGACCTGAAAACAACATTTTCAGAACACAACTACTTTTACTCACATTTTTTTGGTCTTTCTGCTCCATTTCATCACTTGAACCTCATCTTGTGTCATTTAATGCGTTTTTTGAACTCTCACATTTTCACCTAATGATAAAAACATCCATTTATAGACCATAATTGTCTAAGTTACTGAGTTTATTCAGAATATCCAGAGCTCTAACTATGCTTTTCTCACTGCACGTATTCTCTGTGTGCAGCTAGACCAATAGAAAACGGTTTTCTCACTCTTTATAAAGGACACAGGCTTGCTTTTCTGGTCCTTCACTCTGTGCTTGATTTAACACTATAAAACTGAAACATTTGAAAGAGAAAAGGAATTCGAATTGATCTACAAAACAAACTGTCAATATAAACATTTACATATTCACTTCTGCAACACTTATCAAATTACATGTACTTAAAATCAGGAGTACTGTACCTACAGACAAAAAGTCTCCAAGGCTAAGTGCCGCAAAAAACATCAATCACGAAAATAAAAAGTGGCTCTGATCACCGCCGTCTCCGACAGCATGAAAACAAAACGACGTTGCTGGGAGACGTCACAGGTTGCTTATGAACACGAGCGTTAAAACCATTCACCCTGACAGAAATTCTAAAACAAAACAAATACAGAGCTGTCACTCCAGAGCTACCTCAGAAACCGAACCTCAAAGACAACACACTAACTTTATACAAGTAGCCTATGCACAGTCTGGATGGAGTTCAGTGAGACGTTACTTGATTTACACTCCTGATCAAAATCTTAAGACCAGCTGAAAATTTTCTCAAATCAACATTTTGCACTGTTGGATCTTGAAAAGGTTCGAAGTAGAGTTTAGAGATGTAAAAAGAAGAAGTGGGCATGAGAAAAAAAAAGAACTGAGTCAGCACTTTAACCTTTTTAAGGAACAAAATAAAAAAACACAAGACGAGGAAACAGAACTTAGTATAAAACCCGTACTATTGTTGAACACCAGTACATGTCATGTATCGGACACATATAGTTACAGGAAAGAAAAACATAGTAGGTTATATCCGGTCAAATAGTCTATAGTCGACTATGTAGACTATAACTGAAAAAAAAAAAAAACGGGCCAGTATCAGTATTGGTATCGGTATCGGCCCCAAAAATCCCATATTGGTCAGGCTCATAGACTGTATAATGAGTGGACGTAACGACGTTCGGCTCGAACTGAAGCCTCCAGCAGATGCCCCGCCCCCTGGTGTCTGGCTGCAGTATAGGTCATAAGCCCCGCCCCCTGGTGTCTGGCTGCAGTATAGGTCATAAGCCCCGCCTCCCCATGTATTCCAGATATGAGCCGGGAAAACTTTTAAAAATACGATACCTCGTAGAAACGTTTCTCTCATCCTTATGGATTCCATCATACTGCTACAGTAAACCGACGTACCACAAGTCCACAAAAAAAAAGACTCTTCAATCAAAGAGTAATCAATAACCTGCAATTTTTGGCGCTATATTCAAAGCAAAATGCTATCAACTGTCGACGGCAAGCACTCATCAAAAATAGCCCCTATATTCTTTGAAGCCCTTTCTCGGTTTTCCTCTGATTTGGTTCTGAAGAAGAAGAAATAAATGTTTTTATTTCTCTTTTTTACTCTGCTCCACCAGAAATTCTCTACTGCGCAGACTCTGGCTGCACAATGGCGGCTAGAGAAACAGGGTTTTTTTGCTTCAAAAACGTAGAACGGTGACAGGCGGAAGCACGCTGTCCATTCTATATACAGTCATTGTTCAGGCTCTATTTTTCACTTGTCTTAGGATTTTCAGGAGTGTGTATTTCTTTTGTAACCAAAAAGAGGGGTTTCTCTTGCCTGTTCACTCAGTTGATGTTTATCCCCCTCTACTTTAACTCACAACTGTAAAGTTTGTGTTAAGACCAACTCTACTACCAGCTGCTCGTGTAATCCCACGCACCATAACTGTGGATGAGAGTAATTAGCTTATTCTGTGTGGAAGTGTGTGTGTGTGTATACGTCAGCGAGTGTGTTGCTGATGAGAACTGGCACTGAGTCCTCAGAGGCCTGGAGGTATCTTACAGCCGTCTAATGGCTCCTTCCTCTGCACTGACAGATGTAAATGAGTGCTGGCGCTATCCTGGCAGGCTGTGTGCCCAGACCTGCCAAAACACCCCGGGCTCCTACCACTGCTCATGCACAGCCGGCTTCTCTCTGGCATTTGATGGCAAGAACTGTGAAGGTAAGTCTTACTGTTCCTGTAACATAATACACTTTTACGAACCGCATTGTTTCGACCGACTGCTCTATTTTCCATCGAGAACCTAAGACATCAAGTTAACTCTCAGGGGAGGATGTTGTCATTAAATTCAGACCCAACCTTTGTCGGTCTTTGTTATCACCCAAAAGGCTTTTATATTAAAATCTTCCTGAGTAAACATGTCTTGGATGCAGAGGCGTCTCACCTGCACATAAGAAGGTTCCAGGTTGAGTCTACTGTGTGTTGCAGATATGAAAG
>RPOG01004063.1:0-50856 GCA_008086565.1 Thalassoma bifasciatum | reverse complement strand
GCGGTAGTGTGCTCTGCCCGGGGAGGAGGAGGAGTGTGTGACCGGGGAGCAGAATGCTTTTGCGGATGGGAGCGCACTCGCTTCTCTCCGCGGCTGCTCCGCGCTCCAGCGTCCGCGCGTCTCTGCGTCTCCGCCCGCCGGTGCCCGTCCTCCTCTCCGCCGCCGAGCTGCGCCCACCTCCTGGTACTGTTTGTCCGAGTCTTCATTACATAACCCGGCGTCCCTCGCTCCGTTCCTGCTCGGTTTGAAGCAGCAGAAGAGGAGGACTCGGCCACTTTCCAAGCCGGATTTAAAGCCGGACTGTGCTGCTTTTTGCTGTCGTGGACTAACAGGAGGGTGGAAACCTGAGTCCAGCGGTGATGAGAGCTCACTCCGGGTGGATTTCGCTGGTGTGCTGCCAGAAGCATCTGGAAAGGATAACACAGGGATCTGCTCCCCCTCCAGAGGATCCTTCCATTTGATAACACTGGCACTTAAAGCTTTGTCTGGCCCTGAGTGTCACTCTTTGACATTTCCCCAGCATGTTGGATAACGGCTGCATGCACTAAGAGGACACAGAGACCCAGAAACCAGGACAGATTTCTGCAAAGCCCCCCTTTTAGCTATGCAGTGAGGATGTGTGCAGCCAGGTTCAGTGGCTGCATCAATGGCTGTGCAGAGGAGACCACAGGGGCTGCTGCTCCTGTCACAGCCTCCAGGATGCTGGACTGGACTGAAGCCGGTCCTCGTATCCTCCACAGCCTGGAGATGGGGACGGTGATGACCATCTTCTACCAGAAGAAGTCTCAGCGGCCCGAGAGGAGGACTTTCCAGATCAGGCAGGACATGAGGCAGATAGTGTGGAGCAGAAACCCAGACAAGATAGAAGGAGAAGGTGAGCTGACCTCTTAATGCTTCTTTTACACTTTTCAACCAAACAGCAGCTCTTCACTACTGTGAATCATCCAAAAATGAGCAAAAGTTTTCATAAAAGCGTTACAAAGGAACTCAGAGAGACACTTCAAACCACTTCACAGAGAGAGGAAAGGAAGAAAAGCAGATGTTATCAACCACAGACGCATGCAAAGTGACCTCAGAGGGAAAAATAACAACAGACAAGACTATTACAACCAAAAAGTGACTCAAATGGGATTATAATACAACAAAAATGAATGAAAAGCAACTCAAAATCATACAAACTGATGTAAATGTGCAAAAACTACCATCGGATGCCGAACAGTAATAAAGAAATGCAGCAATTTTTGCAAAACTACTTTGTAGAAATGAGCCAGAAAGTGTATGAGAAGGCACAGGAGCTCGACTGACTGTTATAAAAGAAGTAAAGAACATCCAGATGAGTGGAAGAAAAACACAAAAACAGCAAAAAGTGAAAAAAAAAGTTTCACAAGGAAAAACAAAACACAGCTTACAGATTATTTGATGCTTTATTAGATGATATATAGTTATCCTATTGGTATCGAGATGTAAAAAATTCAAGATATTAATGTCCCATTATCGTAAATATCAATGATGTAAATTTTCCCAGCTCACCCTGTACGTAAAGCTCAGACAGTCACATGATTATTGGAGACTTTCTGTTAATTTTGATGACTGACAGTGAGCTCTAATCAATTAACCCCACTTTACACATCCTGTTATAATATTATGCTTTTATTTTTCTGAAAAATGCTTAGTTTTCTCTAAACCCAGACTCATATTCTATCAAATCGATATCCAAATATCTGGCCTTAATATCGAGATATGAAATTCTGTCCATATTGTTCAGCCTTAGTTACATGGGAAGGTCTTGGTGGCCCAAATTCGGTTTATGTTTATGTTTACATTTTAAGAATAAATCAATTTTTGACCAAAAAGAATTGATTTTAAAACCATGAGGTAAAAAATCTTGAGGTAAAAAATCCTGAAGCTCACGTGATTTGATTTCCCCTGTATATCCTGTGTATGTCAATGTTCTTATTTCATGTATCAGTGGATATATGGGATATTGGCCGATTCATTGGATATCTGCCAATATATTGGACGACAGCCTTTTTTTGCCCCCAGTATCGGTAAAAGCTCTAATTGATAGACCGTGAAGCGTCGTGGATTTAACGCAGCTGTGTGAGATGTAGAGGAGACTGTGTCAGCAGATCATTAAAACTGAACATCACTCCAGCTCAGAGGTTTCGTAGGGGTCACGTCTCCCCCTGAAGGTGTTTTTATCCCAATGAAGCTCATGAGAAAAAGAAAACAAAGCTCAGTTAAATCTTCCTCAGCCTGAACAGCTGCAGAAAGTGTCGCTGCGTGTGTGAATCTGCGGCGCTGAAGTCTCCTCTCAGGAGCCGTCACAGCCTCGTCAGCAGAGACTCGACCCCGTGACCTCTGCCTCCTCTTCGTCAGCGCCTCGGTTTCTCTGTGGACGGAGATGCTGCTGCATGAACAGTCTGTCCTGAGTGACACACTGCAGGCTTCGTGTCAGTGTTACACCGTCAGCCTGTTGGAGCACAGCGTGGCTCGTCTGGGGTGTGGAGGCTTTTGTCTGCGTCCTGGATTTTGTGGCCTGGGGGAGGATTTGTTACAGTGTCTGTTAGCACCAAGAAAACTTATGGCATTCACAACTGGCACGATAGAGTTTCCTTCTGTCTGCCATGTGTTATTCTAACTCTTGACTCTCCTGCTCAAGAAGTTTAGAGAGAAGTGGAAATTGAAGTTTTTCTTTGTGCTGTATCTTATAAAACGTCCCAATCTGAGGTTAGAAAGTTTGGTTGTTGTCACGTTTTGAACACGGTACTAAGGCTGTTGTGATGTTTTTGTTTCCTGTTTCCTTTCCCTGGAATGATGATAACAGACTCTCACCTAATCGCCTCTGTCTCTCCCCGTTTCTCTAGCCGCCATTGTGCAGCCAGAGTCTGCGCAGTAGAGAATTTCCAGTGGAGCCGAGTAAAAAAGAGAAATAAAAATATTTATTTCTTCTTCTTCAGAAGGTTTAGTCTCCTTTTGGCTCTTTCCCGAAGTTTCTTATATCCCCGATAAAAACTACTCACGAACGGCAGCTGTCAACTATCATAAAACGAAACTTACATCGCGGTTTTTAACGTCCAATAACTAATGAGAAACTAACTTCTCAGGAAAAAAAACACCTGAACACCATGAAGCCAAATGACATCGTCATACTACCTTAGAGTAAAGATGAGAGAAACATTTCTACGAGGTATCGTAATTTTTTAAAGTTTTCCCGGCTCATATCTGGAATACATGGGGAGGCGGGGATTATGACCTATTCTGCAGCCAGACACAAGGGGGCGGGGCATCTGCTGGAGGCTTCAGTTTGAGCCGAACGTCGTTACGTCCACTCATTATACAGTCTATGGTCTCAACCAAATAATATTACAGGAAAACAGTGGTTGACAGAGTTTGTCCACCTCCTGCGTTTTGCCTTTTGTAGCCTTGAATGATCTTTTTCTAGAGACATGAATCAATCAAAAGTGATGGTTTACTTGGACATCAAGGTACGACTGTTCAGAGTTTTATGGCAGCTCATTAAATCATACCGAGTGTGAAGGAAGATGTGAAATAAACAATAAAATGAGTGATCAGAAGATCCAAACCTGGAGCTGAAAAACAAACAGAGATCTGTACTTTGTGTTACAGATCTAACACCCTGAAAGTGTTAAATAAAGCACCTTATGTGATATTATTCATAAACAAACTGTCCAAATTCTTGCTCTGTTCATGTGTGGATGCTCGTTTAGATCTATTAGTAATGTGATTGAGTGTATAAAGCTTCCAGAAACTTACTTTAAAAACTCAAATATATCAGGATAGATGATCTACTTTGCGATATGAATATTACACATATCCCTTTGACGATACTGAAACGACAGTGTGCAGCCCTAAAACTACAAATAAACTTCAAATAGCAACACTACCTCGTTGCTTTGCATCCTGGGAAAAGCTGTCTTGAGCAAAGAAAAGTAGAGTTAAAAAAGAAGATCTGCTCTCCAACACAATTTCAAGCCTTTATGACAGTGGATGAAAGTGCTCATGGGAAATGGTGTCCGAATACCAGACTTAATTTTTGCAGTAGATGTTTTATGCTCTACACTAATGTTGCTCAACCAAAGAGACAAACTGTTAAAGATTATCTTATACAGAGACACAATCCAAGTGGTGAAAAGTGGTAAAAACATCAAAAAGTAGCAATTAAGATAAGTGTAAGGCTGCAAAAATGGTCGAAAAGCAGCAAAAATAGGTGAAAAATGGGTAAAAAAATGCTAGAAAATGGTCAGTTAATAGCAAATCTTTTCAGAAGCCTGACATTTCTGTTTAAAACGTCCCTTTTTATGCATTATACATAATATTCTTGTTCTCTAAGACACTGAATTTCGGGTTTACATTATCCGTAAGCCATAGTTATCAACATTTCAAGAAATAAAGGCTTGAAATACAGTAAGTTAATCTATGTATGATGATATTTGGGTTATAATTTCTAAAATGAGTGACTGAAGATATTGAACGACCGTGATATTCAGATTTTTCGAGATGGACCTGTATATGCAAACTGAGTTTCTTATGGGATTTTTTAATGTTTTTTTGTAAAAGTCCAATTTTTCTCCCCCTTGTATGTTTTTCTTACTCAAAATTAGGATAATAAAGTTGAGTCATCCCCTCCAGTAAAGCAGTTGATAACAACCCAAATAAGATGGGGAACCTAAAAATAAACCCACAATAAACCGCAATTAAAATATAGAGAAAAGTAATCAGAATTGGATTATTTTTGAAAATCTGTGAGAACTCATGGTTATATTCCAGCATGTACACAAGAAAAGCAAACTGCTGCTTAGTTGTTATGCATGCTCAATTTTCTCATATGTTTCGTTTTCTGTCCAAAAATGGTTTTTTAGTTTCAGCTTTTGCCAACAAATTCACTCAGATGTTTTAATCCTTTACAGTTTTTGAGTTTATTTGCGTCTCTGTTACAAAGTGGAGCTCTCGGGCCTGTTCAGTTTTCTCCTCAGTCACTCTGAGACGAACAGCTGCTGCACATGTACGAGGTTTTTTTTCCTGCACAGGGATCTTTGTCGATTATTTATCCATAATCATAAACTCCACGAGCGGCGCCTCTGCTAATCTGTGCGTGCACGAAACCACGGAGCACACCTACACGGCTCAATCACACCGTTTGAATCCCACACGGATGAAAACTCACACAAACACACACTTTCATGAGCCACGAACGCCCCTCTACAAACAACCTCCCACCGGACAAACCAACCAGAACATTCCAGAAACTCAGCGGGTCTCTCCTTCACTTTATCTCCCACGGCTCCATCTCTCCTCCTCTTTTCTCTCCTCATCCCTTCTCCAGCTGTCCTTCCACTGTTTCCTCCCACCTTCACACCCTTCTCGTTTTTCAGATTCCCCTGACCTCCCTCTCCACTCTCTGTCTGTTTTCTTTCACTTTCTCTTTACGTTTCAGGGTCATTCATCGGAGGTTCTGCTCTTTTGTTCTCATAAATCTCACTCCTGTTTATCGAAGTGACCCCTCCCCTCGCCTTGCTTCACCTCCTCCCTTCTCTCCTGCTTTTCCTTCCTTTGTTTTTGTTGCTTGATACGTTTTTTTTTCTCTTCTGTTTGTTTTGAAATTAAGCTTCTCCCCCCCGTGTTGCCACACACGCACACACACTCATGAAATCAGTGTTTTTCTTTGAGATGAGCGCTCTGGCAAACAGTGGAGGTATTAAATCCTGAGGCGCAGGAAATGAGGGGTTATCGGGGAGTGTCTCCCTTCCTGTCTCTGATTGAAGGACTGGCTGGCTGCGGGAAAACAAAAACCTCGAGCATCTTCAGCAGGAAGCGCAGACGTGGACCACAAACGAGGCGTGGGATGCCTGACAATCTGAGAGGAGTTAGCGGCGCTGAGGAGCACGATCGGGGTTAACCACAGCTCAGTGTCGTCCCTGGAAACATTCAGCGTTAATTTAAGCTGTCACTAGAAATTTTAAGTGTTTAAATCCCCAAAATAGGTCAAAGTTTACAAAAAACACTGACAGAAAAACCCTCAACATGCAACTTATGAACATCTTGAACTAGTGGACTCCCATTCTCCCTACCTGTAATTTATGTGATGAACAATGACGGTAACTGTTTTAAAAAAAACACATTGTGAAACTTTGTTATCAGGCTGAGAGAAACGCTTGATCCTAATTGGTTGAAAACTCCATAATCATGGTGATTGATTCTTAATAGCAAAGGTGACACCACACACAACATGATAACACACATTGTGTCTCAACGACATCTCTCCACTCGTCCTGTCAGTGTTTTCCCAGCTCAGAGTGGTTACAGGTCTCCTGTGCCGCTATTTTTGGGGGCTGAGAGATTTAGGAACTGATGGGTTGGATCAGAGTAAAATGAACATTTTCATTCATAAAGAAAGTTTAAACATAAATGTTGGCATTTTGAACTGAGGCAGTATTACAAACTGATAGGAGCACCTGGTTTTATGTTAACTTTTTCAGACTTTGTCAACACCTTTCAGTCCCTCCCTTTCAATCTAAAACTTTATGCACTCTCGTTACAGGACGGTGTGTTTTGCCACAGTGTCAACAGGTAAAACAGTTGGCGTGTTTTCTGTGCCTCTGGATCAGTTTGATTTACTGTGAGGGGTCAGGTTGTTCTTTGATCAGATATTGCAAGGATCCAGGTGTTTATGACTCCTGTCCTCATGTTGATGTGTCATATATAAACACATCTACTGTCAGGTCAGTAGCTGATCAAAGCTCATAAACTCAAACACAATCTTTGTTGGACCATAAGGAAAACAACTTTTACAATCTGGTGTACATTTTGCAAAAGTTTCTGACCCCGATTATTACTTTTAAAGTGACTTTATCACCTCTCAGGGATCCATCAATCTCTCAGTCGTGCTCCTCATCACCTTTTATAACCTTTTTATTCTGCACTCTTGTTCGCTTCCTTGAGATTTATAACCTCCGAGTCGACTCCTGCCATCTGGTCGGGGGGTGATGTCACCGGCAGCTGTACCAGGAACAGTTTGTTTCACTGGAGCTGCTCTGCAATTATCAACGGCTGGTGGTTTCAGGTCAGCAGGGCACAGAGCTCGCGTTCAGTCCGAGAGAGAAAGAGAGGCTTCGTTTACGAGCTGTGATGAAGACTTCAAAGTGTGTTTTCTTTCTGTGAGACTGTTGAAAGTATCTCCGACTCTGATGTTCCTCCAGTTGGCCCTCCGCACGTTTCTCTTCAACCCTCGGCTCGGTCACGTTCATCAAAGTTCACTTTCAAAAGAAGCTGCGAGTGCGTCTTTATCAGAATCATGTTTACAGCCTGGACGAGGATCTGAGGCCGCGGTGGGAGGAATCGTGCTCTGTGTGTGTGTGTGTGTTCTCTCCTTATCTATCAGTGTCTGTGTGTTGTGTAGGGAAAAGAGCAGCGTTTCTGTGTGTGTGTGTGTGTGTTAACAGAGTCACGGTGAGCAGAGTGTGACGCTCTACGGGCCGAGCATGTGTTCGCCTCATTGTCCAACGTCCAGACTAAATGGCAGGAAGTAATAAAGGGAAAGACCAGAGGAAAGCAACCAGCAGCCTCTCAGATATTTTTATTAATAGTTTGGGAGGAAAATGAGTCAACGTGACGGACTTTGGATCAACAAACACAAATAGAGCTGAGGATTTTAACCAAGACCAGAGTCAATGCAACACAAACCAACACTCTAATAGCATTTATAACCACGGAACCAAAGATACTCAGTTCTTTTTAGGTGATATTTCTGCTCCTGGTGATCTGGTGGGGCTGAATGATTTGCAAAAATAATCTAATTGCGATTGCAGTTGCGATTAGGTCCTCCATCCTACGTGTTTTTAAACAAATCCTTTGTTGGAAATAAACATTGCCATTAACTATGGCATGATAACAATCCATAACATTTCTTTTTGCCCAGTTTTGTCACTTTGCTTTCACTTTTTCCCGCCACTTTTGGACCATTTTCTTTATTTTTTCTGTAAATTTTCTCCAAACTTTCTTGCCATTGTTTATTACCTTTGGCTATTTCCACCACTTTTCATTTTCTTAAGTCACTTTTTTGCCCATTGCTGATTGTTCCCCAAGTTTTCTCAGACTGTCTTGCCCATTTTTGTTGCCTTTTGCCCAATTTAGTCACTTTTCACTTTTAACCCAACAACCTTTGAACCATTTTTTTGCTACTCCCGTCTAGTTTTTAAGTTTTGTTCAAACATTTTTCCATTTTTTGATGCCTTTGGCTATTTTCCAAGTTTTCTCATATCTTTCGTGCGCATTTTGTTGCCTTTTGCCCATTTTAGACACTTTTCTCTCTTTTAACCCACCACTTTCGGTCCATTTTTTACTTTTTTCTGTAAATTTTTACCCAACTTTCTTGCCATTGTGTATTGCCTTTGGCTATTTTCACCACCTTTCATTTTTTCAGTCACTTTTTTGCCCATTGCTGATTGTTCCCAAGTTTTCTCATATCTTTCGTGCCCATTTTTGTTGCCTTTTGCCCATTTTAGTCACTTTTCACTCTTTTTTTCCCACCACCTTTGAACCATTTTTTTGCTTCTCCTGTCTAATTTGTAAGTTTTGTTTAAACATTTTCCATTTTTTGATGCCTTTGGCTATTTTTGTCACTTTTTTTCCCATTGTTGATGCCTTCTGACTATTTTCCAATTTTTCCTGTATCATTCTTGCCCATTGTTGTTGCCTTTTGCCCATTTTAGTCACTTTTCACTCCTTTTTTCCCACCACTTTTGAACCTTTTTTTGCTTCTTTTGACTAGTTTTTTATTTCCATCCAAACTTTCTTGTCATTTTTTGGCTGTTTCTAATCACTTTTTACGGTATTGTTGTATTTTTTGGTCAGTGTAGTCACTTTTCACCCTTTTTTCACCACTTTTGGACCGTTTTTGTTACTCTCTAGCTATTTGCCAAGTTTTCTCCCAACTTTCTTGCAAATTTCTGCTGCTTTTAGACCATTTTTGCCACCTTATATTTATTTTTATTGCCACTTCTTGCTGTTTGTGCCACTGTTCACCACTTAGATTTTCTCTTGCAAAAGTAGTTTGTCTTTTTGGTTGAGTAACATTGGTGCAGAATAGAAAACATCTACTGCAAAAATTGACTCAGGACTGTCATGGTGTCCACTGATTATACACTCTATGATTCACATCACTCCAAATTGAAAGGAAACATTAAGTCAAAACTATTTGATTAAAAACAACTTTTCCATTAACTTAAAAACTCACAATGCATCAAGTCACTTGAACTAATGGTGTGAAGGAATTATTGTTCTCCTCTTCCCTTCAACAATGTATTGAAAGCATCCTAACCTGCAGTGAAACACATGAGGAACTAAAGTGCATTGAGTTACTGACGGCAGAACTATGAGTAAAAAAAGTCACATATTTGTTTTGCCACTGCCTGAACTCAAAGACGGCAAGGGAAAAAAAATGCATACATATTCCATAAGTGCCCTGAAAACTGTATTTTGCTTCCAACTTGCCTGAAATATCAGTTTTCTTTTTATTTTCCCAAAGAAATCCATGTTAGGGCTTGAAATTGTGATATTATATTGGAGGTCAAATTATCACCATATGTTGTTGTGTTTATATTTTTCACATTCTTAGTACAATCTATGGTATAATCCATTAGGACATTGGTATCATCAAAGTCTTATCAATGCTAATCCCTTTGAAAATGATCCTGGTTGCTTCAGTTTCTCACCAATAATTCTATGAACTGTCACGTTTTGTGCTCAGTAAGTTTTGCCGATTTTCTGTCGTCAAACTCAAAACAGGAGATTGTCTCTTCACCCTCCTCTCTTTGAGTTTGGACACAGCAATAACAGACTTCTGCATTTATCTCGTGCCAAACGTGCCGCCTGTCGTCTCCTCGTGCAGGAGCTTCTGACAGAAAACACATTTCTGGATCTTCTCTGCGGTTTGATTCAGGATCAGCCCGGTTTGAACTTCACTCTGCGTCCTCTGCCGTTCACCTGTTGGACAGAAAACGGCGTCGATAACAGATGAGGAACACTCTCTGCTTATATTTCACTGAAGTTTCTCTGTAGGGGGATAAAATAAGAGTGTGTGTGTGTGTGTGTGTGTGTGTGTGTGTGTGTGTGTGTGTGTGTGTGTGTGCTATAGAAGGCCTGTGTTTGGGATCTTTGAGGTGTGTTTATGTGTGTTTGCAGAAGACATCTGCTGTGTCAATAAGCTTTTCTCCGTGGGTGTGTCCGCTGCTGCAAGTGTCGAGGCAGAGTCCAGAGTTTACATCACTCGCCGCGGTCTGTCACCCGCACATGGCCACGTTATTAACCCTTTAGATGCTGCACAAAGTTTCTGCTGGGACTATTTTTAATCCCTGTAAAACTGTTTCACTGTGAGGTTAAAGATTTTCTCTCCTCCATGTCAAGGAAATGTTTGTTTGTTTGGCCACTGCTGCAGAAAAACCTCTGCAGACTTTTTAAGCATCCTGCCGCTGACAGCTGAGTGTTTGTGTGTGTGCTTTTGGGCTGTGGAAGCACACACACACCCACATACACACACACACCCACATACACACACACACATAGAGAACATTTGTTGAGCTTTCCGGCAGCAGATTTCTGTGTAATTGGCGAGGAAACGAACAACGTGCCAAACTGTGATTTACAGTCGTGCATATTTGTGTTCACGCAACATTATCCTTCCTTCCTCTCTCCCTCCCTCCCTTCCCCCTTCTCCTCCCTCTCTCTCTCTCTCTCCCTCCTCCAGTCGACATACGAGAGATCCGGGAGCTGCGGTTGGGGAAGGGCTCCCGTGATTTCGAACGCTACCCCGAGGAGGCCCGCAAACTGGACTCCGCCCACTGCTTCATCGTGCTTTACGGCCTGGAGTTTCGCCTTCGAACGCTCAGCGTGGCGGGTCAGTGTGTCTGTGTTTACTACAAGAGGTTAAAGGTCAAAGCACATTTAATAAGTTAAGATAACAGAGACGACCTCTGAGCTTTTTTACAGCTTGTGTGAGTCTGACTTGATAGCGAGGTCTCTGTGTGACCTGGTTTCACTCCAGCGCTGTGGTTTTTTTTTGTCTCCATTTTTCTGTCTCTTTGTGTCCTTGCAGCTTTCAGTGAGGAGGAGGTCAACATGTGGATCTCTGGACTCAACTGGCTCATGATGGATACTCAGAGAGCGCCTGCACCTCAACAGATTGACAGGTGTGAAAAAAGTCACATAAATCCATCCATAAACTGACTCAAAAAAAAAACTGAAATCAGTAAAAGAAGCTCCTCAGAAATCAGCTGAATCAGATGTGAGTGCACCATAAACAGGAATAAACAGCAGGTGGTTTATTTCATACAGGACTGAGCAGATCTTTTTCAAAAGTTCTGAGTTTGTAGACGCAGGTTTGACCTTGTAATTAAGTCGTTTATGGGTCAATGAGGTGACGTCCCTTTTTTTGTGTCCGAGTGCAATATTTCCTTCCATCATGAATTGAATATTTCATCACATGTATTTCTTTATTCTATGAAACCTGTGTTATTTGAACACATCTTTAAACTATTAAAATATAACATGTTTTTTTGTGTTTTGGAAGGAGTTTGGGGGTTTTACAGTCCACCACGTTGGCAGGACTGTTCATACCACAGTAATTAAACTCTAAAAATTGAATGTCAGTTATTGTAAATGGAAATTAAAAATACAGTGGCATTATTTTATGCTTGAACCTTTTTTAAATAAAACATTCTTTGCAAATAAAAAGAATTTTAAAGCTGTTGAGAAATTTAAAAAACGTTTGTCCCGTAATTTTCACCTTGTCAAATGTCAGGGTGGTGCAACCGTAACATATCTGAAAATAAAATTTCACTTCTCTTATTTTGTCCTTTGTCCTTTGACGTAGTCGGTCTCCTCGGGTTTACTGTAAACACACCAAGTGGAAAAGTTTGTAGATTTCTCTGAAATACTGATAAAAAAGGTTTTTTCACTTCATTGGTGACTGGAACAATTTCCATGTCAGGTGGAACAACAGATGTAATAATGTGAAATTATTTATCTTATTCTCAAATAAAACTAATAAAACACACAAAATGAAAATGTATGAGTCACTACAGACACTTGAGAGATACTTGCCAATAATTTCACACAGAAAAAATAACAGGAACATATAAATATATTTTCACATATTTGGTTGCACCACCTGACATTTTTGGGTGCTCAAATTAAAAATACTAAAAAATTATGAACCTAAAATCTTTGAAATGTTGGTCAACGACTGAAATCTGTTAGAAAACATAATTCTTTGTTTTTTGTCCATTTTCAAAGAACTTTTTAAAAATACGTTTTAAGACCCTCTTTTTGTCATTGACCCATATAAGGATGTGAATCGAGAACTGGTTCCAGTTGAGAATTGATAAGAAATGCTTAAATCCATCAACTTCATTAGCTGGTTCTTTTCATTGCGCTGGTGCGAATGGGCCCTTACTTTGGTTATTCTTCCAACCCAGCTTACTTTGGCAGATAAATGACAGTTTCCGAAGAAAACTCTGATTCAGGATTTTCTGCTTCACATTTAACTTAAGAAGCTGTATAACTGAACACACAAAGAAACGTACATTACTCCCTCACAAGACATTCATATTCAATACAGTGAACATGTCATAAATCTCCTTATGTGCCAAAAACGATATAGAAAACATGGCACTAGTTTGACTTTTGAATTTACAGTTGTGCCCAAAAGTTTACACCCTCCAGCAGAATTTCTGATTTTTTGTCCCTTTCTCAGAAATTTTGAATGATAACACAAAATCCTTTCTGTCACTCATGGTTAGAGGTTGGGTGAAGACATTTATTGAAAAGAAAATAGTCTACTCTTTTTAAATCATAATGACAACAGAAACTTCCAAAATAAGATAATGGATGGATTCAAAAGTATCATGTTCAGGTGTTTGGATTTGGTGTAAGACACTCAGGATGAGGACGTTTCTTGTTGTGCATGCTGTCGAGACAATTCTGCAGCCAAACGTGAGCCACAAACTCCTTTGATAGCAGGTGGTTCATTTCATGCAGGACAGAGCAGATCTTTTCCAAGAGTCCTGAATTTGGAGGCTCAGATTTGCAGTGAAGTCGTGCATCTTCAGTCCCTTGGATGGAGAAACCATCCTGGATGTTACAGAGTCAGGAGCTGCTCCGAGCAGAGAGTAAATGTTTGTTTTGGCTCTGAAATCTTTGCCCCAGATGAACGTGTGGGGACGGTTTTGGCGACTGTGGCGTGAGCTGGGGAAGACGGAGAGGTAGTGAAGGATGTGTAGGAGAGTTTTGTTGTTGACAAAAAGTGAGCGGTCGATGTTTGGAAATGGTCAGAGGAAATGAAAAAGCTAATTTAGTCTGTTTATGGCTGTTGTGTAAACTGTTTAGGGAGTAGATTCGTCAGATGAATGGAGTTTTATTTTCACTTTTTTCTGAGGGATACACACAGGCTCCAGCTCACACTCTGAGTTTATACCAAAAACTTTAGCTGTGGTCTGTAAAAAAGGAGAGACTTCAACTGCTGTGCTGCTTTTTCTTCCTTGTATAAAATGATTTTAAATGTCTCCTGTTGAGGGTTGATTAGTTAATCACAAATTAGATTAAATCACAATATGTCCTGTTGCAGTATTCTAATCACAGACAGTGCAATATTTCTATAACCTGAAATGTGTCCAAATACCAGCTACAGTGTTTGCAGCAGATGTTTTCTGTTCTACACCAGAGTTACTCAACCAAAGAGACAAACTGTTAAAAAAACTACCTTTACAAAAAAAACTATCTAAGTGGTAAAAAGAGGCAAAAACAGAAAAGGGTAGCAATAAAACTTAGTTCGAGGTCGTAAAAATTGCAGAAAAAGCGACAAAAAACTGGTATTTGAATTGGGATGGAATCTGGAAATACTCAAAAAGTAGCAAAAAATGGACGCAAAGTGGCAATAAAGAGCGAAAAGGAACTAAAACGCCCAAAAAGCTACAAAAATTAACCAGAAAAATTTTGGCGGAAACTAACAAAAAATAAGGAAGTAGCAAAATGGTGAAAAAAGTTATATAAAAAGAGTGGAAAGTGTCAAAAATGCCAAAAAAAGAACAAAAATTAGCAATAAGAATTTTAGAGGAAACGTGAAAAAAGTGACAAAAAACAGTGAAAAAAAGTCAAAAATTAAAAGGTTTAAAAATTGTGTGAGCAATAAAAGTGGGATTTAACATGGAAAATAGTCAGTTTGTTGCAAAAAATGACACTTAAGGGGCAGAAAAAGAGTGGGAAGTGTAGAAAATGGGCAAAAACAAAAAAGGTTGGCAAGAAAATTGGAAGTGAACCTGTAAAGTTGTGAGGTATCAGGTATCAGTGAGATATCAATAAGTAGCAAAAAATTGACCAAAAGTGGCAAAGTGCCCAAAAAAGCAACAAAAATTAACAAGACAAATTTTCGAGGAAACTTTTAAAAAATTCAGAGAGTAGCAAAAATGGAGGAAAAAGTGAATTCAAAACAGCGAAAAGTGGTAAAAATGGCCAAGTAAACAAAAATGGCAAGAAAGTTGGGATGACACTTGGAAATTAGTCAGTATGTTGCAAAAAAAATGGTCCATAAGTGCCAAAAACACGATAAATAGCAAAAATGGGCGAAAAACAACAAAAATAGGCAAGAACATTGGGAGTGAACGTGGATAATAGTGAGAATATATCACAAAAATGGACCAAAAATGGCAAAAAAAAAAGAGTGAAAAGTGACTCTAATTCCCAAAAAGCAACAAAAATTAGCAAGAAGAATTTTGGAGGAAATTTTAACGAATTAAGAAAGTAGCAAAAATGGAGAAAAAAGTGATGTCAAAACAGTGAAAAGTGGTAAAAATGGGCAAAGACAACAGTAAATGGCATAAAAAAATAGGATTAAACTTCGTAAATAGTCAGTTTCATGCAAAAAATGGTCTATAAGTGACAACAAAGAGTGAAAAGTGAAAAAAAATGGGCAAAAACAACAAAAATAGGTAAGAACATTGGGAGTGAAACTGGATAATAGTTAGAACATATCACAAAAATGGACCAAAAGTGGCAAAAAAAAAAGAGTGAAAAGTGACTCAAATGCCCCAAAAGCAGCAAAAATTAGCAAGAAGAATTTTGGGGGAAACTTTAAAACAATCAGAAAGGAGCAAAAAACGTGAAAACAGTGATGTTAAAACATTGAAAAGTGGTAAAAATGGGCAGAGATAAGAGTAAATGGCAAGAAGATTGGGATTAAACTTTCGGAAATTTTAACGAATTAAGAAAGTAGCAAAAATGGTGAAAAAATAGACGTCAAAACAGTGAAAAGTGGTAAAAATGGGCAAAGACAACAGTTAATGGCATAAAAAATAGGATTAAACTTTGTAAATAGTCAGTTTCTTGCAAAAAAAAAGGTCTATAAGTGACAACAAAGAGTGAAAAGTGAAAAAAAATGGGCAAAACAACAAAAATAGGTAAGAACATTGGGAGTGAATCCGGATAATAGTTGGAACATATCACAAAAATGGACCAAAAGTGGCAAAAAAAAGAGTGAAAAGTAACTCAAATGCCCCAAAAAGCAACAAAAATTAGCAAGAAGAATTTTGGGGGAAACTTTAAAAAAATCAGAAAGGAGCAAAAAACATGAAAAAAGTGATGTTAAAACATTGAAAAGTGGCAAAAATGGGCAGAGATAAAAGTAAATGGCAAGAAGATTGGGATTAAACTTTCGGAAATTATAACGAATTAAGAAAGTAGCAAAAATGGTGAAAAAAGGGACGTAAAAACTGTGAATAGTGGTAAAAATGAGCAAAGACAACAGTAAATGGCATAAAAAATAGGATTAAACTTTGTAAATAGTCAGTTTCTTGCAAAAAATGGTCTATGAGTGACAACAAAGAGTGAAAAGTATTAAAAATGGGCAAAAACAACAAAAATAGGCAAGAACATTGGGAGTGAACCTGGATAATAGTTAGAACATATCACAAAAATGGAACAAAAGTGGCAAAAAAAAAGATGGAAAAGTGACTCAAATTCCCAAAAAGCAGCAAAAATTAGCAAGAAGAATTTTGGGGGAAACTTTAAAAAAATCAGAAAGGAGCAAAAAACGTGAAAAAAGTGATGTTAAAACATTGCAAAGTGGTAAAAATAAAAGCCAAAGTCAACAAAAATGGTAAGAAGATTGGGATTAAACTTGAAAAATAGTCAGTTTGTTGCATAAAATGGTCCATAGAAGAGTGAAAAGTGTCAAAAATGGGCAAAAACAACAAAAGTTTGAAAGAACATTGGGAGTAAACTTGGAAAACAGTGAGATGGTATCAAAAAATGGCAAAAAACCCCCAAGAAAATTGACTTAAAAAGTGTTTAAATCAGTCCCAGTTGTGGTAGTGGGTTGTTGTTGTTGTGCTGTAATTAATGTAACTGTTCATGTTCTATAATGAGTTTGTTGTAAAATATTAGATTATTGCAAATTGTTGAGCCCGATCTTGTCTTTATTGTGTGATACAGAAAGGAAAAATGTTTGTGATTTATCTTAAAGGATGAATGTCCCTGTGTCTGTAGGTGGCTGAGGAAACAGTTCGAGGTCATGGACAGGAGCCACGAGGGCAGGTGGGTCACTCTCCACAAACACGTCAACACCCGGGCGTCGCTTTAACGGCGGCCTGTGATGGATGCCGATTGGCTGAGGGGTCACAGCAGGTGGAGCGTGGCGCTGAAACTAGATCCAGATGTCATCAAAGAGCCCTGCCCCGACCTCCACCTCCACCCATCACACACACAAACACACACACACACACACACACACTCCCCGTCTCCTCTCTGTCCTGCTGGCATTCATACCTCCAGGCTTCTGTTTGGGGTGGAAGCCGCTCCAGGAAAAACAGCCTGCCATCGCCTGATAAGCGGCAGGAAGTGATGCGATGGGCTGGGAAAGGGCAGCTTCCTGTCTCCTGTGAAAATAGTAACAGTTACAGTAGCCAGACAGAAAAGAGGAGGAGGAAGAAGGAGGAGAGAGGATCAGATCAGAGCGGGCAGTAACAGAGGTCATCGACCCCTAAATTATCACCTTCATGACCTGATTTCTCTTTCTTTCCAACTTCTTTCCTCGCTTCCTTCCTCGTTCTCAGAGTGACGGCTCATGTTTGCGTGCATGTGTTTTGTTACTCAGTGAAAGTGATTCTCCAGGTGCTGTTTGTGCAGGAGAGAAAAGGTGCACGAGGAGAGAAGTATGCAACTCAAACGGAAGCTTGACAAACAAAAAAAAGAGCGTTTTTGACTCTGACCTGCAGCAACACGAGGAATAAAACCATAAACCCTTCACAGAAAACACTCTCCTACTCACCTGTGATCCAGAATCTTAACAGCAGATTAATGTTTCTGATGTTATTCAGCAGTAAAGCTGTTTTAATGACAGGTGAACTCTGCCCGCTCGTTGTTTTTGTCTGGTTTTATGAAGCCTGAAACGTGAATCATGATCTGAATTTATCACCTTGTGACCCAGTAATAGAAGTTTCTGCACACATGCAAACTTTTGTTGTGTTGATTTGGCGCCTCCATGTGGACAAAGCTGTACCTCTGGAGAACCCTTAACCACACAGCGCTATCTCCTGGTTGAAATCTCCTCCCTCTTGTTTCTTTCCAGCATCACGGTGAAGGATGTGAAAGCTCTGCTGCCTCAGATCAACTTCAGAGTCCCCAACATGCGTTTTCTCAAAGACAAGCTGCAGGTCAGTCCTGTTTCTGTTTCTTCTTCTCTACTTAAAGCTTCTCCGCTACTTTAAAAGTTAGAGGAAGGGCTGAAGTACTTTTTTGGGAGCCAAAACTAGGCTGGAGAACCACATTTGTCTGCCACTTTGGCTGGTTAAAACTAAACATGCACCGATAAATCGGCCTAAATCATTATCAGCCGAGGTTTCCTTAATTTTGGGGGATTGGCTCATCCTTATATGGGTCAATGACAAAAAGAGGGTCTAAAAACTTATTTTTTAAAAGTTCTTTGAAAATGGATAAAAAACACATTTCTGAGTGAAGAATTAAGTTTTCTAACAGATTTCAGTAGTTGACCAACATTTCAAAGTTTTTAGGTTCATTATTTTTTAGTATTTTTAATTTGAGCACCCAAAAATGTCAGGTGACGCAACCAAATATATGAAAATATATTTATATGATCCTGTTATTTTTTCTGTGTGAAATTATTGGCAAGTATCTCTCAAGTGTCTGTAGTNTTCATTTTGTGTGTTTCATTTCTTTTATTTGTGAATAAGATAAATAATTTGATGTTAAAATAACATTTCACATTATTACATTGGTTGTACCACCTGACATGGAAATTGTTCCAGTCACCAATGAAGTGAAAAAACCTTTTTTATCAGTATTTCAGAGAAATCTACAAACTTTTCCACTTGGTCACAAATGTCATTTGGGCTCCTCTGGCTGATGCAGTTTCCTGTTTCCTGTTTTATTCTCTTCACTTTAAAATAAAAGTCTAATGTTACGGTTGCACCACCCTGACATTTGACAAGGTGAAAATTACGGGACAAAAGTTTTTTACATTTCTCAACAGCTTTAAAGTTATTTTTATTTGCAAAGAATGTTTTATTTAAAAAGGTTCAAGCATAAAATAATGCCACTGTATTTTTAATTTCCATTTACAATAACTGACATTCAATTTTTAGAGTTTAATTACTGTGGATACTTGTCAGGACGGTTGCACCACCTGACATTTTGGGGGTTTGAGGAACCAAAACACAAAAAAACATGTTATATTTTAATAGTTTAAAGATGTGTTCAAATAACACAGGTTTCATAGAATAAAGAAATAAATGTGATGAAATACTCAATTCATGATGGAAGGAAATATTGCACTCGACTCAAAAAAAGGGACGTCACGTCATTGAGCCGTATATGAAACTGATATTCCCTGACGATTCTCTCTACCTCTGCAAAGGTCTGAAAGTCAGACATTATATCTCTTCTGCTCTGCCAGACTGGTTCTTCACGTTAATTCTTTAAATGTGGAAAATGAAAGACTAAAGAAACTGATAGAATTTAAAAGTTTGGACACCAATGTTCTAAACTTTTAACTTGTATTTGAGAGAATTACCTCAACATCAAATTTGTATTGTTTCAAAGCCGTTGTTTAATGTTTTTCAATAAATAATAATACTTCTTTTCTCAGGAGGTGGAGGCCAGGAGCGATCTGTCGTACCCAAACTTTGCACAACTCTACCGAACTCTGATGTTTGACGCACAGAAGAGTGTAAGTTTGGTTTTTTTAAAACACAAACACATTTTCTCATAGAGTTGTTGAAGAAGCGCTTAAATCCTCTACATAAACACAAGCAGATAAACAGGAATAGATCACATAATTTAGTTTCCAAAGTATCACAATTGTAGAAAGTTGTTGTTCCAAGTTCAAGTTAGAGATGTTTAGATTTCAGAATATCACGTGGATAAAAAATTTTTTGTCAAAAGTATTCAATAAAAGACTTGGAAAGCTGTCTGCAGCTCTCTCTTATTTCCTGACACAAATAAGAAAGAAACATACGTTGCAGAAAAAGTTGAGATAAGAGAAAGAGTTTCTCTTTTGTCCACAGGAGGCGCCAAAATCCACACAAAACATTCAAAAAAAAGAGACGTTTTTTCAGTCTGAGTCTTTTTAACAAAAGTCAAAGTTCCTCTGAATTTCAGTTCAGTTAAATTTCTGGGTTTTAAATCAGGAAGAAAAATATTCAGAAAAGAATTTTAGCATTTCCTCACTCACGCTGCACATCACTCACTTTGTCCTTCACTGTTTATGCTTCACCTGGCTCCTCCCACCTGTCCGTCACCTGGCTCCTCCCCCTTTTTGTCCCCAGATTATTGAGCACGACCTCGAGAGGAAGGGAGACGCCACTCAGGGAGGTGGAAACGGAGGAGGAGGAGGAGCTCAGTGCCCCACCCAGCTCCTCCTGTAGTGTCTCTGCCTCTTTAAATACACTTTCCAGGATCTTAAGACATGAAACAGTTTCCTTAAACTTGCAGAAATCATCTAAAAAAGTGGTGTAGTAAGATTTGTTTGATTTGATTTGCAGGAACGTGGACAGACCAGAGCTTTGTCAGATCTCTCTCTACGACTTCCAGAAGTTTCTGCAGATGGACCAGAAGGTGCTGGACTCACTCAGGATCAGAAAGGCTCCATCAAAGCTGCTCCGTGCTCACTCTCTCTCTCTCTCTCTCTCTCTCTCTCTCTCTCTCTCTCTCTCTCTGACTCTCCTCAGGAGTCGTGGGCGTCTGATCTGGGTCGTGTCAGAGAGTTTCTCATGGCGTACATGCGAGGCGGCTCACAGCCTGAGCCCATGCTGCAGCTCGATGAGGTAAAACGCTCTAAAGACGTGACTGATTTAGAGTTAAAGGATTTGCGAAAATAATCTAGTAGTGATTATTTTTCCCTTTAATTGTGATCGCAATTTTTTGTGCGAGTATTTCTAGCTCCCCCATCTTATGGGTTTCTTAACAAACACTGTTGCAAATAACAATAATAATAATAATACATTTTATTTAAGGGCATCTTTCATGGCACTCAAGGTCACCTTACAAGAATAAGTGCATTAAAAGATGACTAAAACAGATATAAAACAAGCAATACAATATAATGCAATATAAAACAATAAATTAAAATACAAAACAGTGCAATGGTGGTGAAAGGTCAGAGGGAGTAGACGAGTTTAAACAGATGAGTTTTGAGTCTGGATTTGAAGAGGGGTAAGGACTGTGTGAAAAACAGATATGGCAGTGTCAAATGAACATTGACATTCTTAATGTCTCGACAACCAATGAAATTTTATTCTTGCTACTCATGACTGATTATCGCCCATTTTAGTCACTGGACACTTTTTTCCCACCACTTTTGGACCATTTTTTGCATCTTTCTGACTAATCTTTTGGTTTTATCCAAAATTTCTTACCATTTTATTTTTTTTGCCTTTGGCTATTTTTTTTTTTCCGCTTTTCACTGTTTTTTTTTCACTTTTTCCCTCATTGTGTGCAGTCTTCTGACTATTTTCCAAGTTTTCTCAGAATGTTCTTGCCCATTTTTGTTGGATTTTGCCCATTTTAGTCACTTCTCACTTTTTTCCCACCACTTTTGAACCTTTTCTAGCTTCTTCTGACTAGTTTTTAAGTTTTACCCAAAAGATTTTCCCCCATTGTTGCTGCCTTCTGACTATTTTCCAAGTTTTCAGAATGCTCTTGCCCATTTTTCTTGGTTGTTGTCCATTTTGGTCACTTTTCACTCATTTTTGAACCATTTCTTGCTTCTTCTGACCAGTTTTTAAGTTTCATCCAAACTTTTTTTTCCTCATCTTGCTGCCCACTGACTATTTTCCAAGTTTTCTCAGAATGCTCTTGCCCATTTTTCACTGCTTTTCACTCTTTTTTCACCACCTTTGGACCATTTTTACTACTTTTTAAGTATTTCTTGTTTTTTCTCATTTTTTTGCCAACATTTGCTGCTTCTCGACTATTTTTTCGCCACCTTAAACTTATATTTATTGCCGCTTCTTGACATTTTTGCCATTTTTCACCACTTACATTGTTTGTCTTGTAAGGCTAAGTTTCAACAATGTGGCTCATTAGTTGAGTAACACTGGTGTAGAGCATAAAACATCTACTGGCAATTTTATCTGGTGTTCTGACACAGGTTGAAGAAATATACTGTCTGTGATCAGAATATTGCAACAGGTCATATCTAATTTGTGATTAATTGCCCAGCCCTGGTCTTCAGGGTTTAACATTTCCACCTACCTTACATTCTGATCATATTTTTATGTTTCCAGTTCCTGACCTTCCTCTTCTCCAAAGAGAACTCCACATGTGACCCTCGACTCTCTCCTGTTGTCGCTGACGACATGAAAAGGCCACTGGCTCAGTACTGGATCTCCTCCTCACACAACACGTACGTTACTGCAGCTTTCTCTCTCAGAGGGTTAATTTATATTCTTATATCTGAAAACAAACTGATCCATCACATAAGGAGACAGTTAAGACTTTAAAGCTCATCCTCTCAGAGCTGTTCATCTGTAATGACTTTGTCTCCTCGTCTGTGTTGTCTCAGCTACCTGACAGGTGACCAGTTTTCCAGTGAGTCTTCTCTGGAGGCGTACGCTCGCTGTTTGAGGATGGGCTGCCGCTGCATCGAGCGTAAGGGACTCAATCTAAGCAATCTTAGGCCCAATTCCAATTCCTTTCTTAACCCTCAAGCTCAACCCTCAATCTCAGTAGCCCTCAAAACCAAGTGTTAAGGTCTTGGGACTTAGAAATGGGACACCCCTTAAATGCAAGTGAAATTGTTGTGGACTGTCTGTCAGTTATTCCTTCGGTTAGCGTTATCAAAAAAATATCTGTATAAATAACACAACCACAGACATATTCAGCTGTCACAGCAAACCATAGTTTATTGAAAGGTAAACACCAGCTATAACTATCGTTACATAACTCTGCAGCTACAGGAGATGACATCAGCCCGGTCATCTTATACCATTATCGGCACAAGCATGTTATATAGGCTGTTATCTTGATAAACAATTACATTACCACGGAGAAAAATGACCATTGTGTAACGTTAACTAACTTAAACGATAGCAACAGACAAAAGATCGTAAAATAAAAATAAATGTTATGCAACAATGAGGTAAATAATCCATAAAATGGGTCTAAACTAAGATAATACAATGGTTTTCCTAATATTTATATCTCCATTAACAAAGAAAATACTATATTTGTAGCTCGCCTTCTCTGCCGCTTTGGACGCCATGTTTATTTACTGAAAATACACAATGCATTCTGGATGTCCCTTAGTCCCAAGGGTGGTGTCGGAGAATCTCAGTATTGAGGGAGATACAGCCTCAAACTTACCCCTCAACCTCAACTTTCTGAGAATCAGCACAGCACTTACACTTCGCGGGAGTGCACATTTTGAGATTTAGGGTTAAGATTGAGGGTTAAGACAGGAATTGGAATTCACCCTTCCTCTCCCTTAACTTTCCAGTTTAAGAAATTTTGCTGGAGCACAGATGACCTGGTGGATTAAGTCGCGCTCCGTGAGGTTAAACACTGTAAAACTGAACACACAAAAGAAAATACATAAGATGCTCATCGACTCCAGTCCACGTTTATCAACTCCTCATACAGCAAAAACTAAAGCAAGCTCAGTATCCCAAAAAACATTGCTGTAAACACTTTGAGACACCAGATGTTCTGCCTCAGTTAATAACATACAAATAAAACAATACTCTGTGTGTTTCTGATCGTAGTGGACTGTTGGGACGGACCTGACGACCTCCCCATCATCTACCACGGCCACACGCTGACCTCAAAGATCAAGTTCCTGGACGTGCTGCACACCATTAAAGAACACGCCTTCGTCACGTCCGAGTGCGTAACGTTAACGTGTGAATTTACCTCTGAATGCGACAGGAAGGTGTCAGCTCACCTGTCTGTCGTCTCTCTCAGGTATCCTGTGATCTTGTCCATCGAGGACCACTGCAGCGTGGTCCAGCAGAGGAACATGGCCACGCACTTTAAGAAGGTGTTTGGAGATCTGCTGCTCACGAAACCCGTGGATAACAACGCAGAGGAGCTTCCTTCACCGTACCAGCTCCGGAGGAAGATCCTCATCAAGGTACAAAGACAAAAGTTTGTTTTACAGTTTTCTTCACCAACAAAACGTAATTAGTGAAAGAATCACTCACAACAACGTGGACGTCCTACCTGTTTGGGGTCATTACGTCACATCCTGACGCCCGTACCCTGAATATTTACTCTCCTTTCCACCAGAGGAATCCAGAGTTCAAACATATCAAAAGTGTTGTTTCATCAAATTATTCCAAGTGGTGAAATTTCTCCTGTAAAGTCCGTTGTTTGTCTGTCTGTCGTGTCCATTCTCATCAATAACAGCAGCTTCACAGTCTTATAGCATTTCTTCCTCAATGTCAATCTCACAAAGCTGGGTCTGTTTGATTTCTTTAGGGTTTTAGCTGCAAGAGTTTTCATCCCAGGACAGCTTGTGATAGACAACAAGCGCTTACTGCTTGACTGGCCAATAGCAAACGATGGTCTTGGGTAATAAACTCTATTAGAGGGTCATTTATTGGCGTCCAGTTCTGTCAATCACCCCAACAGAAACTAACCACCTTACCCTTCACATGAAGCCAGCTGTAGCCATTTAAATCACTGACGAGACCTATTTACTGCCATATATCTTCATTCACATTCACCACCGTAACAGAGGAGGTACAATCTGTGACTGAGTACTACAATTTTCTGATTTTTTTGGGGAACTTTTCCACCAAGAGAGCAAAGTTGACTGAAAGGGGGGCACTGAGCACAGACAAAGCTGGTTTTGTTTTGCACAGAGTCTTTGGACGAGAGTGTGGACAGTGAGTACAACTTTGCCTGGTGTTTGGTCACCTGAGACTAAAAATTCTCTAACTACAACAAGGTTTTACCTAAAAAGCTCAAATTTCACCCAGATGTACATGACAAGGTGTAGAAGTGATGTGGTAAATTTCTTATATGTGGCATGAAGCATCTTGATGTGATTGATTTTCAAAAGTAGTTACAAAACAACGAAGAGGGAAAAAAAGTGTTTCAGCTGCATTTATCCCGATGAGGACTTGAGTCACATATAAAAACATGATATTTTCTGAAACTAGAGACTTTAATCTTTAAAATGAGGAGTCACTGATGAATTTTGAACTTAGTTATAAGCTTTGAAACATGTAAGGTGTTAAGAAAGAACATTACTCTATCATTTTTCTTTTCTTCCAGCACAAGAAACTGGTGGAAGGAACACTTTATGAAGAAGTCTCATCAGCCAGTTACTCTGAAAACGACATCAGCAACTCTCTGAAGAACGGCATCCTCTACCTGGAGGATCCCATCGACCACGTACGTGTGTCTGAAGTTTTATTAAAGATAAAAACATGCATTAAAGAGTAGTTACTGATGTGTGTTTGTGTCACTCACAGACGTGGACTCCTCATTATTTTGTCCTGACCAGTAATAAGATTTATTACTCAGAGGAGACGTCGCACTATCAGACGGCGGATGAAGAAGAGGAGGATGAAGGGAAAGAGGTAAAAAGAGGATGTGAGGAGGAAAAAAAGTGTGTATGAAGTAGAGCTGAAAGATTTGCAAAAATAATATAATTGCAACTATTTTGCCCTGTATTGCATCTTATGCTTTTTGTTTTTATGTTTTTTAGAAGAAACATATTGTAGGAAATAAACGTTGACATTAAGTACAACAGGACAATAACCCATAAACAGGACTGCTTTTTGCCAATTTGTGTCACTTTTGGACAATTTTTTTTACTTATTCTGACTAGTTTTGAAGTTTTATCCAAACTTTCCTACAATTTTTTGGACCATTTGGCCACTTCCACCACTTTTTCTCTGTTATTTGTCACTTTTTTCGTGATTTTTCCACCTTTTTCTGACTTTTTTCTAAGCTTTCTCCCAAATTTCTAGCTAATATGCTGCTTTTTTGGCAATTTTTACCACTTCTGACTGTTTTTGTCAACTTTTTCACAATTTTTCTTTATTTCTCTGAATATTTTTAAGGTTTTATCCAAACTTTCTTGCCTTTTTTTGTTGCATTTAGCACTTTTTTCCAATTTTAATTGTTTTTTGTCATTTTTTTCACAATTTTCACCACCTTCTTCTGACTTTTTTCAAAGATATCTTGATTTTCTAGCCAAGTGTGCTGCTTTTTTTTTTTTTTTTGCAATTTTTACCACTTTTAACTGTTTTTTGTCACTTTTTTTATTATATTTCCATCTTTTTCTAACTTTTTTGAAAGTTTTATCCAAACTTCATTGCCTTTTTTGTTGCACTTGGCTACTTCCACCACTTTTTCTCTGCATTTTGTCACTTTTTTTCACCATTTTAACCACCTTCTGGCTATTTTCTAGTTTTATCTAAACTTTCTTGCCATTTATTTGTTGCCTTTAACCATTTTAACTTCTGTGAACTGTTTTTTTGTCTATTGTTTCACCATTTCTGCTCCATTCTGACTATTTACTTAGTTTTCTCTCAAATTTCTAGCCAATTGAGCTACTTTTTTTGGCAATTTTTACCACTTTAAACTGTTTTTTTTGTCACTTTTTACACCATTTTAACCACCTTCTTCTGACTATTTTTAGTTTTACCCAAACTTTATTGCCTTTTTTGTTGCACTTGGCTACTTCCACCACTTTTTCTCTGGTACTTGTCACTTTTTTCTTCATTTTTAACACCTTCTTCTGACTATTTTCTAGTTTTATCCAAACTGTCTTTTTTGTTGCCTTTAACCATTTTTACTACTTAAAACCATTTTTATGTCAATTTTTTCACCATTTCTGCAACATTCTGACTATTTTCTAAGATTTCTCCCGATTTTCTAGCCAAGTGTGCTGCTTTTTTGGCAATATTTACCACTTTTAACTCTTTTAGTCACTTTTTACACCATTTTAACCACCTTCTTCTGGATATTTTTTTGTTTTATTCAACCTTTATTGCCTTTTTCATTGCACTTGGCTACTTCCACCACTTTTTCTCTGCTTTTTGTCACTCTTTTACACCATTTTAACCACCTTCTCTTGAATGTTTTTAGTTTAATCCAGACTTCATTGCCTTTGTTGTTGCATTTTGCAATATTACCAGATTTTATTTGTTTTTGGTCACTTTTTTCACCATTTTTAACAGCTTCTTCTGACTATTTTCTAGTTTAATTCAAACCTTCTTACCATGTCTTTTTGCCTTTGACCATATTTACTACTGTAAACTGTTTTTTTGTCCATTTTTTCACCATTTTTGCTCCATTCTGACTATTTTCTTAGTTTTCTCTCAAATTTCTAGCCAATTGAGCTACTTTTTTTTTGGCAATTTTTACCACTTTAAACTGTTTTTGTCACTTTTTACTCTATATTAACCACCTTCTTCTGACTATTTTTAGTTTAACCCAAACTTTATTGCCTTTTTTGTTGCACTTGGCTACTTCCACCACTTTTTCTCTGGTACTTGTCACTTTTTTTCACAATTTTTTCCACCTTCTCCTGATTATTTTCTATTTTTATCCAAATTTTCTTGCCATGTTTTGTTGCCTTTGACCATGTTTCCTACTTTTAACTGTTTTTGTCAATTTTTTTTTTACCATTTTTACTACATTTTGACTATTTTTTATAATGTTGTAGCCAATTGTGCTTCTTTTTGGGAATATTTGCCACCTTAGATCATTTTTTAAATTTATTTTTGTTGCACCCCCTGCTTATTTCCCCATATTTACCACTTAAGTTATTTCTCCGTTTAAGGTCGTTTTTGACAGTTTGTCTCCTTTGTTGAGTGGAGTTGAGTGACACTGAGCATAAATTCAACTGCAAAAAAAGTTCATTGGTGTTCTTACACATTTCAGGTTAAAAAAATATTGCACTTTCTGAGATTAGAATATTGCAGCAGGTCTTATTGCGATTCAATCTAATTTGTGAGGATGCTGATGCTGAATTTGGTGTTTTCCAGGAGTGCAACAACAACGAGCAGCACTGTGCAGAGAGGTGGTTCCACGGGAAGCTGGGTGGAGGTCGAGACGGTCGACAGGTGGCGGAGAAGCTCCTGCAGGAATACTGTGAGGGCGGAGCCAAAGACGGCACCTTCCTGGTCCGAGAGAGCGAGACGTTCGTTGGAGACTACACCCTCTCCTTCTGGTCAGTGAAACAAAACCATGAGACAAACTGAATATTTTTCTGGTGTGTAATCAACTCTCTGGCTTCCTTCAGGCGCTCGGGTCGAGTCCAGCACTGCAGGATCCACTCCCGTCAGGAGTCCGGCTCCACCCGCTTCTACCTGACGGATAACCTGGTGTTCGACAGCCTCTACCGCCTCATCTGCCACTACAGAGACACTCCTCTGCGCTGCAACGAGTTCGAGATGAGGCTGGGAAACCCGGTGCCTCAGCCCAACGCACACGAGAGCAGAGAGTGAGTGACGACTTTCAGATTCTTCCCGTGAGAGTGACGAGAATAAGATTTAACCCTTAAACCTGCTGAAACCTTCCAGGTGGTTTCACTCCAGTATCTCCAGAGTTCAGGCCGAACACTTACTGATGCGTGTTCCCAGAGACGGAGCCTTTCTTGTGCGCAAACGCAGCGAGCACAACTCCTTCGCCATCTCCTTCAGGTACACACTGACATGATGACAAATCAAATCTTCTCATGTAGTTCCTGTTCCTGATTTTGCTTCTCTGTGGGTGCGTTTTGATGTCCAGGGCGGAGGGGAAGATCAAACACTGTCGGATCCAGCAGGAGGGTCGTCTCTTCATGCTGGGCAGCTCGGCAGAGTTCGAGAGTCTGGTGGATCTGGTCAGTTACTACGAGAAACATCCTCTGTACCGAAAAATGAAGCTGCGCTACCCCATCAACGAGGACACGCTGGACCGCATGGGCACCACCGTGAGACACTTTAGTCCACTTAATGAGAGCCTTTAATCTCTGTGCATGATTTTAGGATGTCAAGACTCAAAATCAGCAAACGTCTCTTTTTTGTCTGTTTTCCAGGAGCTGGATTACGGAGCGCTGTATGAAGTCCGAACTCCTCATTTCTACGTGGAGGCCAATAAGATGCCGTCAGCACGGGTCAGTGAGTCTGTGCCTTTATTCTCTGCTCTGTTCATTTTATCATAATCAGTGAGCCAAAAAAGAGAATGCATGGATTGCATTGAAATAATTAAATCAACCTACAAATGATCTTGTTTATGATTTACTGGTTTATGAAAGCTGAATGAAATCATCAGATGGTGCCGTAGGGTCAGCGATGCCTCTTGAGAGCCTTCAGCATCTGTGTAAGGGGAATTTACCGTAGCACCATGGGCCCTTGAGCATCATAATTTCAATCCTCTGTTTGTGTTAAACATTGCAGCACCGACAACAGAACATCCTTTAGCCTGAAAACTGAATCCAAAAGACAAAAGTCAGTGTTCAGATGTTTCTATTAGGACCAAACATCAGCCTCCAGATGCAGCAAAAAGAGATCAAACTGTCTTTTATTAATGCTCCATCATCTTTATCTTTTTACCTCTCTCACTATCTATCTCTCTCTCATCACTCTTTCTCTCCATAACTCTCTTTCTCTCTGTCTCTAAAACTCTTTCCCTCTCTCTCTGTAGTTCTCCCCAACTCTCAGTCATCCTCTCTATCTCTAAAACGTTCTTTATCCTTCTGTCTATCTCTATTACTCTCTTTCTGCTTCTACCTCTCCATCTCTAAAACTCTCTACCCCTCCGTCTCTGTAGTTCTCCAAAACTCCCTCACTCATCCTCTATAGTTCCATCTCCAAAACTTTGTATCACTCTCTCTCTTTTTTTCTCTCGATCTTTCCATCTCTATTACTCTTTCTCTCTCTGTCTTGCCATCTTTAGAATTCTCTACCTCTTTCTCTCTCTCTCTATCTCTAAAACTCTCCAGCATTATCATCTATTAATCTTTTTCTCTCCATCTCTCCATCTCTCCATCTCTATTACTCATTGTATCTATCTATCTATCTATCTATCTATCTATCTATCTATCTATCTATCTATCTATGAATCTCTCCACCTCTATTACTTTTTTCTCTCTGTTCTTATTTCTCTATCTCTAAAACTCTGTATCTTTCTTTCACCTAAACTCTCCATCTCCTTCTCTCTCTTTATCTCTCTCTAGTTCTCTATCACTCTAACTCTGTCTCTCTATCTCTGAAGTTCTCCACAACTCTCTCACCCTCTCTCTAACTTCATCGCTTTATCCTTCTTACTCTCCATCTTTCTAGTCAGTCATTTTAAGTGACTGAAAACAAGAAAAATGTAAGATGAACAGAATAATTGCAAAACTGCAGCACATTATGAACTAACTGGACTTCAAGAAGAGACCAAAGTGAACAGAAAACAGTTTAATATAAGTTGTTTACACAGTTTGGCTCCCTCCAGTGGTGGAATCTAAAATTACACAGTGAGAGAAAAATCCTGAAGTAGTTTGTTGCTGTTTTTTGTTTCAGTGCACGGTCAAAGCTCTGTACGATTATCGAGCTCAGAGAGAAGACGAGCTCTGTTTCCCCAAACAGGCGCTGATCCTCAACGTGGACAAACAGGAGGGCGGCTGGTGAGTGGATCTGATCATTACATGCTCATGGTTTATATTCCTCTTCAGTTCTTCTGAGTCAGTTTCTTTAACCAGTTCAAGTGTCTCTGGATAAGATGGTAAGTGTTGTGTTCTTCAGGTGGAGAGGAGACTACGGAGGAAAGAAGCAGCTTTGGTTTCCTGCAAACTACGTGGAGGAGGTTCCCAGTTCTCCAACCAGAGAAGTGGACGAAGCTGTGAGTTTAGATTCTGTTTTCTGATCAGCTTTTCTTACTGAGATTAATAAACTTTTAAATGCTTACGATCATGTAACTGTTTCAGTCGACGGAGAACAGCCCTCTGGGAACGTTCCTCAAAGGTTTCATCGATGTGCCCACCTGTCACGTAGGTGAGTCTTAGAGAGAAAGGTGATCTTCATTAATCTAACAGATAGTTCAGTCAGAAACTTTTCACCTCCTCCTCCCTCTCTCTTATTCTCTCCATCCAGTGGTGCATAAAGACGGGAAGAACTCTCGACCGTTCGTCTTCACCATCCACTCCCAGCACCTGTCGTCTCATCCCGTTCAGATGCTGGATGTTGCTGCAGACAGTCTGGAGGATCTGACCACGTGGGTCGGCAAGATCAGGGAGGCCACGCAGAACGCTGACGCTCGGGTGAGGAGGAGGAGGAGTTACAGTCAGTGGTGTGCACAGAGGGGGGGCAAAGGGGGCAATCACCCTTCATTGTGGCCCTGTTGTTGAAAAATGCCTGCTAAAGTGCCCTTATGGGAACCAAAACTTAGATTGGAGTGCCCTCCTGGTTGATAACCACAGTTATCTGCTCCTTTGACTGGTTAAAACATGAACTGCCCCCCTTGAAACCAATAAAAAAGCATTTAAGTACCTTTTTAGAAGCCGGAATAGCTGAATTCCCCTTTTGGGAACCAAATGCGTCCTGAAGTACCCTCGTGGGATCCAAAAATGCTTTTAAATCCCTTCTTGGGAATCAAAACAAATGTTTAAGTGCCTCCCTGCTTGGCATACCACACTAATCTGCCCCTTTGGCTGGTTGAGGCAAGATGAACTGCCCTCCTGAGAGCCAAAAACACTTTTAAGTGTCCTCTTGGCAACTAAAACATGGGCTTTAAGTTCCCTCCTAGGAGGTGAAATACACCAAAACGCCCTCTCAAGCCAAAATTTGTGCTAATGAGTCTTCATGGGGGCCAAAAAGTGGTCGAGCGACTTCTTTTTAGAGCAAAAATACACATTTAAGTGCCCTCATAGGAGACAAAGCATACTACATCATAATCTTGGGAACCAAAACATGTGCTTAAGTGCCATATAAGGAGCCAAAACATGCTCTAAAGTGCTCGCTTAGGAGGCAAAATAGGATAAGGTGCTCATAAAGGAGCCAAAAAACATACAGAAGTGTCCTTTTGGGATTCAAACCATGTGTGTTATGCCTTCCTTTGAGCCAAAACAAAAGCTCGAGTGCCCTACTGCTTGGTGACTGAACCTAATCTACAATCCTGGGAGCCAAGACATGCCCTAAAGTGTCCTCTTTGGAGCTAAAACAGCTGCTGAAATGCTCCCCTAGTTGGTGAACCACACCCTGCCACTTTTGCTGATTAAAACATGATAAATTGCCTCCTCGTGAGCTAAAGTGTCCTCTTAAGAGCCAAATGCATGGGAAAGTACTGAAGTGACCTCCTTGGTGCCAAACTTGTGCTTGGATAACAACGACCTGCAGCCATCTAAATGTTCACATGTCTCTGTTGTGGTGAGATCTTGAGCTGGAAACTGATGAAGTTTTTCCTCCCACTCTCTGTCTTTTCTGGACGGAAACAGATGCAGGAGGAGAAGCAGATGGAGAGGAGGAAGAAGATCGCGGTGGAGCTGTCAGAGCTGGTGGTGTACTGCAGACCTGTCCCCTTCAATGAGGACAGTAAGGACTCTCTCTGTCTCTTTCTCTCCTCCACTTCAAATGCTTTTTGTTTATTTCTGAGTCTGATGTTTTATTTGTCTGCTGCTTGCAGAGATTGGGACAGAGAGAGCGTGTTACAGAGACATGTCCTCCTTCCCTGAGACGAAGGCGGAGAAGTTTGCGACGCGCAGCAGAGGGAAACGCTTCCTGCAGTACAATCGACGGCAGCTTTCTAGAGTTTACCCCCGAGGACAGAGGCTGGACTCGTCCAACTACGACCCACTACCCATGTGGCTGTGCGGCTCCCAGCTGGTCGCTCTCAACTTCCAGACGCCAGGTGGGTGTTTGAATTTACAACGATCTGAACTTCATGAAGTTTAAAGAATAAAAGATTAAAGTAGTGTTTGTGTTTGGTGCAGATAAACCCATGCAGCTGAACCAGGCCTTGTTCATGCTCGGCGGCGGCAGCGGTTACGTTCCTCAGCCCGACGTCATGAGAGACGACGCCTTCGACCCTTTCGATAAAGACTCCTTACGCGTGGAGCCGATCACCGTCCAGTTACAGGTCAGTGATTTTACAGAGAGAAAGAAGAACAAAAGTGACTCCAGGTTTGATTCAAGCTGTCATCGACTCTTCGTACTTTCCTGTTCAGATTCTTGGAGCTCGACATCTTCCTAAAAACGGCCGCAGCATTGTCTGCCCCTTCGTGGAGGTGGAGATCTGTGGCGCCGACTACGACAGCTGCAGGTGTAAGACAGACGTCGTAGGTAGGACGACATGACAAACCTTCATCTGGTCACAAAGAGTCACAGTGAATCTGACTCATCGCTCTCTGAATCTCTCTCTGGTTTTTCTCTCCTCAGCTGATAACGGTCTGAATCCTGTTTGGGTGCAGCGACAGTTTGTGTTCGACATCCACAACCCAACTTTCTCCTTCCTGCGCTTCATCGTGTACGAGGAGGACATGTTCAGCGATCCCAACTTCTTAGCTCAGGCCACTTACCCCGTCCGTCTGCTTCGAACAGGTGAAAACAGAACAGACCAATCAGGATTTATTTGTGCAACACTTAGAAGATAAGTTCATGAAGTGAACAAACACTTTCAGAAATGACAAAAAATCATTGAGCACTGAGGAAACACTGTCACACATTGTTTTTTCACAGCAAGTAGGGATGCACCGATACCACTTTTTCCAAAATAAGCCCAAAAGTTGCTTTGAATTCTTTTATTTTTCCACAAATATCACACGTTATTTGACCAAATTTCCTCAATATGTTTTTCTTGTACATAAGTGACTGTCACAAGTTTCACTGAAGTACAAATACAATTTTAACAATATGGTCTTATACTTTTGCTTGACATAATTTGCATTCTGCTTTGTTTTTGTCACTGTTATTCACCTGGAAGTAGTTCCACACTGCTAACATGACTCCTGGCTTCCTGATTTAGAGTCAAGTGTGTAAATTTCACGCTGCTGTAAAGTGGTATCGCTGTTGTGGTGGCAATTTTATAACGAGTTCGAGTATTCATGCCTGGTATCAGACTGATACCAGATTCTGGTATTGGTATAGATGCATCTCTAACAGTGAGGAAAACAAAAGTACCTGACAATTACTCTGAATTACCAAGCACAATTTATCTGCTTGTTCTGATTTTCATATATGAGAATGGAAAACAGGCTAAAACTCACAAATCCATCATAAAATAATTGTAAAACAACTCAATAATCCTGTTCACCAGCTGTGCACATCGAGAAGAAAAATTGAAGCTTAATCTCATCAGACATGTATTACTGAATACTTAGGTCACGGCTCTTGAATACACTTCCATATTATTAACTTAAATATTTAAATTTTCTCATTTAAGGGGGCATCACCTTGTGCATCACTGTAACTGGTAGTAAGTCAGGAACTTGTGCAGTTGGAGACGTTATAGAAACGTTATAGTTGGAGTTCAGCTATAAACTGGGTTGAAATGCATCAACTTGGTTACCATATTTTTTTTGTCTGGGATTAAGTAATTTAAATGAGTGCACTAAAGTCCCAGCTATACTTATCACAGAAAAAAAGAGCTGAGGAACCCACCCACGAAAAATTTGCCAATGCCAAACACAAGTTTCCTCACTTCTGTCCTAACTATATATTTGTTACCTGCGCAGAAATCAACGCACTGACATATCTTCTCTGGTCTTTACACTGATGTGTTTTCTCTGGTTGTATTTCCAGGCTACAGGAGCGTCCCTCTGAAAAACTGCTACAGTGAAGAACTGGAGTTGGCCTCACTGCTGATACATATAGAGATTGTCAACGCAAAGGTCACACTGTTTTTTTCCATACAGTCATCATGCAGTGTCATGATTTACTGTTTCTGTGATTTCATTAATAAAACTAGCTGATATAAATGACAGAGCAGCTCCTCCTGGTTCTCTCTTCCATTGTTTGGTTCTGTTTGGTTCTGTTCTTCAGGAGGAGGACGATGAAAACCTCTACATGTCCATCCAGCGACTGAGGGACCGAACCAGCGAACTGTCCAATCAGGTGTCTCTCCTGGAGCGGTCGGGCTCAGGAGATCTGAGCTACCAGCAGAGTCTGGAGGAGCTGAGAGCGGCTCAGGATCAGCTCAGCGAGCTGGTGGAGGCTCGGAACAGAAGGTGACGGCAAGACTCCTCCCACAATTCAAAAGGGTTTAACTTATTCAGGGTAACTGTTAAAGTAGAAATTGTCAAGTTTTTAAAAATACAAGAAACTGAAAAACCCCGTCAGGTTTTTGCGCCATCCAGGCAGTGGTGTGCACAGACATTTTGAGAAACAGGACAGGAGCAAAGGAAAAAAGATTATCACATACAGTTCACATCTTTTGCTATCAAGAGGAGGGTACTTAAGCATGTATTTTGGCTCCAAGGAAGACAGTTTATCATGTTTTAACCAGCAAAAAGAGGCAGATTAGTGTGGTTGGCACCAAGAGGCCACTTCAGCATGTGTTATGCCTCCTGAGTGGGAATTTAAGTGTATTTTGGCACCCATGAGAGTATTTTAGCACGTGTTTTGGCTTCTAGGAAGGCAGTTTATCACATTTTAACAAGGTGAAGGGGCAGACCAGTGTGGTTTGCCAACCAGAAAGAGACTTAAGCTTGTGTTCTGGTTCCTTAGAGCAGGGGTTCCCAAACTTTCCCGCCTGTGACCCCCAAAATTGCAGCGTGAGAGACTGGCGACCCCCTGCTGTGGTACAACACTAATGGGACAATCCAAAAACAGACAAAAGAAACCAATATCCTCCTGAGGTTATTTAATTGAACTGATCGGTAGAAAATTTACCGACTAATGTGGACTTTGCTGAGTTCATGGCATCAAACTTCAACAAAGAAATGTGAAGAACAGATGAAACATTTTCTGTTTGTGTAATTTTATATTATCTTTAACCCTTTATTCTCACAATAATGGACAAAATGTTCATGAATTGTTCTTAGTTTTCGATTTTGGGACACATTCCACGACCCTTTATCAATGTCTTGCGACCCCCCCAAAGGGTCCGGACCCCCACTTTGGGAACCACTGCCTCAGAGAGCACTTTAGCATCTGTTGGCTCCTTGGAGGGCACTTAAGAATATATTTTGGCTCTCAAGACGACACCTTAGTGTGTGTTTTGGTTCCAAGGAGGATAGTTATCATGTTTTAACAAACTAAAGGGGCAGATGAGTGTGGTATGCCAACCTGGAGGGCAGTTTATGATGAGTTTTGGCTCCCAAAACACTTAACTTCTCTTCAACAATTGGGCCATAAGAGGGGAAGGACCCCCACTCCCACTCTGGCTCCTTCTTTGTGCACACCGTGTGCAATCTTGACATAAAACGTTTTCTTCACTTAAAGAAGTCTAACATTTCATTTTTTTTCTGTGGTTTTTTTTATTATAGATTTATGATTCACATTGCAGACTGATACTTACTATTTATATATCAGTTACTTTAATTAATATCATTATTATAATATTTGTTGTTGTTATGTGTTGGTTTAACTGTTTGCAGTTTCAACACTTACTCTAGTTTTATACCTTCTGACATTTCCTCATACATTAAAGATCTTCTCTCTGCATGTGGGTAAACACACTTTAATTCAGCTCATTTCATTATCAAATGTGTCTTTCTGCTTCCTCAGGCTGATGGAGAAGAAGAGGAGGGAGAAGCTGAGGCAGCAGGCGGCAGCAAAGCGCAGCTAATCCCTCCGTCCACCAGAGGGCGCTAAACTGCAGCAAAACTGGAGCCTGCGGTGACGCCCTCGCTCTCTAACTGGAAACAGAATCAGGCTTCCCCAACGGTCAAATGTGAGACATTTCAGCACCGTGTTGGAGGAAAGTAACAAACACAAACATCTCATGGACTTAAAAAAAAAAAAAAAAATCAAACCTCACAAACTTAAGCTATAAAACAATCATGAGCTGAAGGCTGGGACACAGAGAGAGAACGAGGGATGAGTTCAGGGAAAAAGAGAAAAGAGGAGAGGATGCAAGCTGCAAAAACTCAAATATATATATAAGTCTTTGAGTCTAAGATCATTTCTCAGCTGCTTTAAGAGTCAGATAGTTGGTTTTTGTGTCATTTTATCCAGTTAAGCAGCAACTAAAGCTGATTAAGTTACTGTAGGTATGAACGTTTCCAAATACCAGAAGATCAAACCTGTCAAACTGTCTATTGCTTCATTGACTTTTCCCAAATATCTGACACAACAGATGCATTATGAAGCGAAGTTGGAAGCTCATTGAGTCCCCTCTCTCTGTGTTTTGGTCTTCAGGGAGATAAAAAAGGAAATAAGGGAGAAGAAATCTCAGGTTTAACTCACAGATGAATCAAAAATGATCTGGATGGAAGAAGAGAGCAGGGGCACACGTAGCAAAAAGTAAATCTCATGAATGTGCCTTTGACGTCGCACTTTGTGGAGTTAACAAAGTTAAAGACTGCTTTCTCTAAAACTGGAAGAGTGGCCCTTTAAGGGAGAAAGAGCTCGGCCAACCACGACTCATGAAATGGGTTCAAATCAATCAAGACCAAGTCTAATTTTCACGGGTTCCTCTTCGGCCTGAGACAGCACAAACCTGAGGAACCGCGTCCTCACAGAACCACAAAGAGAAAGTGGTGAAAGACTTCTTCAAACAAGGGCTCTAAATATTTCTGTACTACCTTCAGAGAGGAGGAAAGAGGAGACTCTTGGGATAACCTGGATGTCGTCTGCTCAGGTGTGTTTGTCACACTCAGAAACACGTGCTGCGTTTCTTTTGAAGTTCCTCTGACGCTCTTTGACTTCCCCTCAGCCTCTGGTGTCAGTTTGGGGGACACTAAAAGCTCTGGTGAATGATTTCAACATAAAGACACTGAAAAATTATTCATATTATTGAATAAATAAGAAATTTTGGTAACACTTTACTGCACAGGTCCGCAAATTTCATCATAGTTGGGTAATAATTAGAAAAACTTTGGTTTCATTTGGTTGAAACTACTCTCAAAAGTTTTAACAATTTGGTGAAAATTAGCAATGAACTTCTTTAAAACAATGTCTGAATTTAACTGTAAGCACATTAGAACTGGTAAGTCGGTCATTTTCTTGAAATTGCCTCCAAATTTCTTGGTAAGTTGGTGACAATAAGCAAATAATAATTTATCTTGAATAAAATCAACATTCACCACAAAATGTATGGAGAATTATTCCAAGTAAAGTGAGTTGGTTGACTGTAATTTCACAATCAGAATCACCTTTATTGCCAATTATCTTCAAGAAGCATACAATGAATTTGACTTTGGTTTCAACTGTGCTCTCTTTGTACAAAATCAAGTATGAATAAACATTAAATATCACATATGTAAGAAAAACAGGTATTAAGTAACTACAAATTGGAAATATAGAAATATTAGAAATATATAGAAACTTTGTACAAGAGGAAGAAAGAAAATAAAAAAATATATATATGCACACATTTAAATTAAATAGTGCAATGAAAAATGTGCAACACAGAGAATGTGCAAGACAGCCGGGTGACATTGATTTTTTTTTTTTTCTGCACAGCTGATTGATAATTAAAGGAGTAAGCGGCTTTGTATAATGTTGATGTTGGTAAAATTCTCCACACATCTTGATGTAAAGTGTGATTTAATTCAAAATAAATTATTTGCTTGTTGTCACCAATTGGCCTTGAAACTTAGAAAAAAATCCAAAGAAAAATCAGTCATGACCATAGACTGTATAATGAGTGGACGTAACGACGTTCGGCTCAAACTGAAGCCTCCAGCAGATGCCCCGCCCCCTGGTGTCTGGCTGCAGTATAGGTCATAAGCCCCGCCTCCCCATGCATTCCAGATATGAGCCGGGAAAACTTTAAAAAACTACAATACCTGGTAGAAACATTTCTCTAATCCTTACACTAAGGTAGTATGATGATGTCATTTGGTTGCATGGTGTTCAGGTGTTTTTTTTCCTGAGAAGTTGGTTTCTCATTAGTTATTGGACGTTAAAAACCCTGATATAAGTTTCGTTTTATGATAGTTGACAGCTGCCGTTCGTGAGTAGTTTTTACCGGGGATAAAAGAAACTTCGGGAAAGAGCCAAAAGGAGACTAAACCTTCTGAAGAAGAAGAAATAAATATTTTTATTTCTCTTTTTTACTTGGCTCCACCGGAAATTCTCTACTGCACAGACTCTGGCTGCACAATGGCGGCTAGAGAAACGGGGTTTTTTGGCTTCAAAATCGTAGAACGGTGACAGGCGGAAGCACGCTGTCCATTCTATATACAGTCAATGGTCATGACTAATTGTGACCTGCCTACAATTAAATTTATGCATCATTTTAAAATAGTTAAGTGCTTGTTTTCACCCAATTGTTGAAGAATTTGAGGTAATTTCAACAAAATGAAAACAAAAGTTTGGGGTGTAATTATATGAAAATGAAAATATAGTGAAATTTGTTTTTAATTTTTCAACTCAGTTAAAATGTTAGAATATTTTTAAATATATAATTAAGTGCCCTGAGAAGGCATTGTTTGGCCTCCATATTTTAAGATATATTTTTTCCCTTTTTTTTTTTTTTTGCTACCGTCGAAATCATGAGTCATGACATGTCTGGAGATGATTTGAGAAACAGTTGAGCTCATGAGCTCGTTCACACAAACACATTAAGTTGTTCTGCAACAGATAGAGTTGGTAGTTGGAGTAGCTAAGTTAGTTTAAAGCATGAAGTCAGAAAAAGCAAGAAAGATAAACTAATAGACTGATCTTCTGACATCAATGTTTCTCAGTTTTGCAACTTTACCGGCTCCATTTGAAGGCAACTGATCAGCAATAGAGGTCCGCATCTTAACAGTCATTTTTGGTGGGCAAACCATCACAATAAGGAATAATCTAAGATCATATCATGAGATTATTTTCCCCCTAAGATCACACTCTGAGAGGAAGACAAAGAAAAGACGGTCGAACTCAAAATGAAACGCAGCCACAAGCTACAAACAAGGGCTATCACTGAAACTAGCAAAGCACTCTCTCACTCTTTCACCGCCGCGGATCAGACCCCGTCATCTGGATCTAATCAAAGGATGTGGGCTCAGCTGGTCCTGGATCAGCCTGAAGCAGCGTCAGTCTGAACACCTGCACGGCTTCACTCCACCTCTGCGTCCAGCTCCTGTCTGAGTTTGACTGTAGAGAACTCCTTTAATTTATCCAGCAGCTTCTGTTTGAATCAATGAAGGATGATGAAGATGATGATGATGGACTTCAGACTGAAGAAGCTTTTGTAGAAACTGATTTTGTGTTCCTGGAGCTCTCTTTAATGTCCCCGTACACTCTTCTTTCTCTCTATGACGTCTATGCAAGCTTTTGTCCAGAAGCCATGGTGTTATGATTTGATTCATGTCGTTTTTCTCTCTCTATCTACACTAACTCTTCAGGATTATTACTCTGCATCACGATCCTTGTGCTAGTTTCATTTAATAAAAGCTCTTTCATGCTCTTCTGTCTCTGCTCTTTGTTTCCTTGTTATCAAATAAACCCTCAGACTTTTATGTAAAAAAACTTAAACCCTGTGGTGCATAGTGGTCACTACAGTAAACACCTGTTTAAAAGTTATTTACTCTTAAATTTAATGTTTCATGTGGTGGAAATTCATATTAGTCTGTGTCAGGATATTTTTATTCTTCTTAGGGCCTGAAAATATGTTTTCATTTTTTTTTCTAAACATGTATACATTTTTAAAAAGGTTGTAGACAAACATTTGAAGGTGAAAAAGCTTGTGAAATTTTAATTATTCAGTGTTAAAATGGATGAAAGAAAGTTGAAATGTTTTGCAAAGCATTAAATGAACATTACTTGTGTGATTACCAAAAATAAAAAAGAAAGAAAAGAAGTCAGACAAAATTGAAAGAGTCATTACATGAAGTTCATACTATTTTACGGAGCCCCTAAAGGGACAAGAAAAGGTAAAAATAATAAAATATATGGTGTAAAAATGATAATAATAATCTAGTCAAGTGGACACATAAAAGTTTCTAGTGCGCACTTGAAACTTTCGCGTGTGCACCTGAAACTTTCATGTGCTCACTAGAAACTTTTACGTGCCCACCTGAAACTTTCACGTGCTCACTTAAAAACTTTCACGTGCTCACTAGAAACTTTTACGTGCTCACTAGAAACTTTTACGTGCTCACTAGAAACTTTTACGTGCTCACTAGAAACTTTCGAGTGCTCACTAGAAACTTTCACATGCTCACCAGAAACTTTTAGGTGCTCACTAGATACTTTTACGAACACACAAGAAACTTTAACGTGCTCACTAGAAACTTTCACGTGCTCACTCGAAACTTTTACTTGCTAACTAGAAACTTTCACGTGCTCACCTGAAACTTTTACGTGATCACTAGAAACTTTTACTTGCTAACTAGAAACTTTTACGTGCTCACTAGAAACTTTTTCGTGCCCACCTGAAACTTTCACGTGCTCACTAGAATTTTTCACGTGCTCACTAGAAACTTTTACGTGCTCACTAGAAACTTTTACGTGCTCACTAGAAACTTCTACGTGCTCACTAGAAACTTTTACGTGCTCACCTGAAACTTTTACGTGCTCACTAGAAACTTTTACATGCTCACTAGAAACTTTTTCGTGCCCACCTGATACTTTCACGTGCTCACTAGAAACTTTCATGTGCTCACTAGAAACTTTCACGTGCTCACTAGAAACTTTTACGTGCTCACCTGAAACTTTTACTTGCTCACCTGAAACTTTCACGTGCTCACCTGAAACTTTTACATGCTCACTAGAAACTTTTACGTGCTCACTAGAAACTTTTACGTGCTCACTAGAGACTTTTACGTGCTCACTAGAAACTTTTACGTGCTCACTAGAGACTTTTACGTGCTCACTAGAGACTTTTACGTGCTCACTAGAAACTTTTACGTGCTCACTAGAAACTTTTACGTGCTCGCTTGTAACTTTCACGTGCTCACTAGAAACTTTTACGTGATCACTAGAAACTTTTACGGCTCACTAGAAACTTTCACGTGCTCACTAGAAACTTTTACATGCTCACCTGAAACTTTCACGTGCTAACTAGAAACTTTCACGTTCTCACTAGAAACTTTTACATGCCCACCTGAAACTTTCACGTGCCCACTAGAAACTTTTACGGCTCACCTGAAACTTTTACGTGATCACTAGAAACTTTTACGTGCTCACTCGAAACTTTTGGGTGCGCACTAGAAACTTTTACGTGCTCACTAGAAACTTTTACGGCTCACTAGAAACTTTTACGTGATCACTAGAAACTTTTATGGCTCACTAGAAACCTTCACATGCTCACCAGAAACTTTCACGTGCTCACTAGAAACTTCTACGTGCTCACTAGAAACTTTCACGTGCTCACCTGAAACTTTTACGTGTTCACTAGAAACTTTTAGGTGCCCACCTGAAACCATAGTGCGCACCAGAAATGCTTCAGATGCACACCTGACAGTTTTCTTCTCTACAAAACGACAATACAAGAGTTAGTGCGTGCGTATCATCACCTGTGCCACCACGTCTGTTTCGACATAAAGGATTCACCGCTTTGGATCTTGTGTTTGATTTTTGTAGAGGGACAGCTTCAAACATCTGGTCAGCTTTGTGGCTATCGTTGGATGAACATAAAATGTCATCTTAAACTTTTAGGTGAGCACCAGAAAAGGTTTCAGGTGAGCACATAAAAGTTTCAAGTGCGCACGTGAAATTAATTTTTTTTTAACCTTTTCTTGTCCCTTTAGGGGCTCCGTACTATTTCATGTTGAATGCTCAGTTACAAATATTTGCAAGAAAAAAAAAAAGTAAATGGAAAACTTTTTTCATTCGATGCTATTTCCTCATGTCATAAAGTTGTTTCAGTTAAACCACAAAAAGCCAGTTTATCCAGTTTAATGCTCCATAAATCAGCACGATTGAGAAATAGGGGAGGAAGTTTTGTTTTATTTGAGTCGTTGCTTCCTGGTTAAGAGATTAAAAGTGTTGCACAAACGTCTCATCTGTGTCAGGACATGTAACTGAGCTTTTTTTTCAGGGTATCGATGTTGTTTTGTTTCAGTGAAGCAAAGGAACTTAAAGCCTTTCCATCATTTAGTAATTTTGTGTTTTTTCCCACTTCCTCATCCAGCATCATTCCTCTAAATCACTTTAATACTTCAGATAATCTGCATTAGTTTGATCATCACACCACAGGCTCTTGTCTAGACCTTAAACTCATCGTACAGGTTTTACTGACACACAAAGACGTGTCTGTGATCAGATGTTCAGGTGTGGTTGTCGTCAGAGTCAGAGTGGACAGAGATGAGTTCAGAGCAGCAGCCAGACTCCAGGGGCCTCGAAGGGATGGGGGACCAGACTTCGGCCCCCAGTCAGACCACAGAAGAGGCCAAAGTGGTGAGTAACTGGGATTTACTACTGCGTGGGTGATGTGCAACATGATGAGAGTGTTTTAGGTTTTAGAGGAAGTCGTTAAATTAAGTGCAGGGACAGAATTTGTGATCTCTGTTAGGCTTAAAGTTTGGACATATCTTCTCATTCAATGCTTTATTTCCATGACTATTTACATTGTAGATTCTCACTGAAGGCATCAAAACTATGAAAGATAACTGACAACATGATTATATTCTAGTTTCTTCAAAATATCCACCCTTTACTCTGATTTCTGCTTTGTACACTTTTGGCATTCTTCAAGAGGTCGTCACCTGAAATGGTTTTCTCTTCACAGCTGTGTCTTATCAGGGTTAATCAGTGGAATTTCTGGCTTTATTAATGGGGTTGGGACCATCAGTTGTGTCGTACAGAAGTCAGATTAAGCCCTATTGGACAACTGTTAAAATTCACATTATGGCAAGAACCAATCAGCTAACTATAGAAAAACGAGTGGCCATTGTTACTTTAAGAAATAAAGTCAGTCGGTCCAGTAAATAGTCATAAAAATAAAGAAAAGACAAATTCAATGAGAAGGTGTGTCCAAACTTTTGGCCTGTACTACATACATATATCTTTAATTCTCTTTTTTATTCGTATATTTGTGTACATTTATTTATTCTCATTTCTACAATTGGGCTTGCTCCGGGACCAGGGTAGCCTAATTTCATTCCATCCATGTTTACATGTGATGAATGACAATAAAACTCCTTGAATCCTTGAACATACAACATGTATGATCCATACTGATTTTTTTTAAATCTGACATGTACTAGTTTAGATATAACTTTGTTGTCATTACAGTTAAATGTTAAAAAGTGGTGAAGTGCAGTTAAATATCTGGGGTTGCTAAATTACAGATTATTATCAATAACGTGCTTTAGAGCAGTGGTTCTCAACCTTTTTGAGCTGTGACCCTATTTTGAAATCACAAATTAGTTTCATTTATTTATTTATTTATTTTTTTTTATAATGTCTTTTGAATACAAAGAAGCCAGAACTAGTGCACAGAGACAATTTTATTTCCCCTGATCAGGATATAAACTTTATTCAAAAATCTATTTTCAAACTCAAAAAACTTTTCTAATCCCCAAGAGACAATCACAGGCACATAAAGAGGTAAACAATGTAAACAACCGTGGATAAATGTAAAAAACAAACAGCACAAAGGTCAGTAATGGACTGTAAATTTACTCTACTGCTTAAGGAAAATAATAATGGAAAACAAAGTGCCTGGATACCAGAAATACTTAATAATAGAATATAAAAATACAGCATGTTGAGGCTAATCACAATGAAGCAGTCATCCTCATTGTTATCCAAATGTTGACAAATGTTGCTTAAGTGCCGTCTTCACGGAAAATATATTTCCAAACTACACTAATCTGCCCTTTTTAAATGGTTATAGCATGATAAATTGCTCTCCTAGGAGCCAAAACATGTTCTCAAGTGCCCTCATCAGAGACATAATACACACAGTTTGTGTCTTTTTTCTTGCACATCACTGGTCTGGATTGCAGGACAGGATGTTGCTCCACTTTTCTCTATCAGAGATCTTTGGGGTCTTGTAATTCCTCAGGCTGTAGTTTTTCTCTCATGTTTAAAGCAGGATGATAATTTGTGCTTGCACATGTGCAGGAAAAAAAAATCAAGATTGCTTCATCAACACGAGGAGCCAAAATCAACACCATTAGAGTGAGGAGGAAATTAAACACAACCTGACTGCCCTGCCTTGTTCTTCTCAGGTCACAGAGAAACTCTCCAAGAATGTGATTGATCTGAGCTCAGGTGATCCTCACAGAGCAGGGATGGCCCCGCTCTCTTTTGTCCGTCAGGTAAGTGTAACATTACTCTGAAGCCTCAAACCGACTCCTTCCTGTGAGTGTGACTCAGAGTTTGTCCCCTCAGGTCCTGGCTGTGTGTTTGTACCCCGAGCTCCTTGAAGAAAAGAGTTTTCCTCTGGATGTTCGACAGAAAGCTCGGACGCTGTTGGGGATCTGTGGAGGAGGGAGCGTGGGTCAGGATCCCTCACTTTTACCCACAAGATATAACCTCAAAACTCAAAGTATTTACCTCTGTGCACTTTTCACTGACAGGTGCGTACACAACGAGGAGCTGGGGGATTCCTCAGGTCCTGAACAGTATTTGTGAGTTTATCACAAAGAGAGACGGCGTGAAGGCTCATCCGGAGGACGTCTCCTTCTCCACGGGCTCTCAGGAGTCTTCATGGGTAAGATAACAAGGTTGTAGCTTTTTGATAAAAGATTTAAAGCCGTCCACATATAAGTGGTTCAACCTTTTCCAATTCAGAGCCAAGTTTTGAGTCTTAAAACATTTGTTGCCCACCTCTGACCCTATAAATACAGAGATTATACAATGGCTCGTTCGAGATTAATTTGTAACAAAGACCAGAAATATGAGAAAAAAATTTAAGAAAACCCAAAATGTAACAACTTGTTACATTTTAGGTCAGTAATTGCATTTTTGGGTCATACAAAATTTGTTTTATCTGCACTTTTTTAGTTGTTATTATGACATTTCACGTCGTTAAACTTGAGGTCATGTTACATATTGGGCTTTAACTTGCTTTTCTTTTATACAAATATTTGAACATGTTTAATATCCTTTAAAACTGAACAGGGTTTTCACATTTCAAACATTATTCTGTATATTTTCATCTTTATTTAACCCTCTGATGCATGAATTATGAAAGTCAGAGCCAGGATTTTCCCCTTGAGTGATTTTTATTTGTCTTGAGGCATAAAAAAAAGTTTTCCATTCTTTTGTAAAATATTTGTAACTGAGTATCCAGCATAAAACAGTGTGAACTTAATGTAAATATGACTCATTTAACCCTTTTTTAATGCTTTGTGAAACATTTTAACTCGCTTTCATCCATTTTAACACTGAATAATTTATAGTTGATAAGCTTTTTCACCCTCAAATGTTTGTCTATAACATTTTAAAAAATATATTTATGTTTGGAAAAAAATTTAAACATTTTTTCAGGCCCTAAGAAGAAAAAAAATATCCTGACAGGCTAATATGAATTTCCACCACATGAACCATTGAATTTAGGAGTAGATAACTTTTAAAAAGGTGTGACCACTGTGCACCACAGGGTTAATTACCCTCCACTAAAATTTAGACATTTTTGGAAATGATTTGGCGACCTTCTTGCAATACCTCCGCAACCCACCAGGGGGCCACGACCCACAGGTTGGGAATCACTGAGGTGTTATTTGTGCTCAGATTTTTTTGCACCTGATGGCCGGAGACGAGGGGAAGACTCAGACGGGCGTCCTGACCCCGGTGCCCTGCCCTCACACTCTCCCCGCCATGATGGAGTGGTACGGCGTGAAGCTGGCGCCGTATCAGCTGATGGAGGACAGAGGCTGGGCCGTGGACGTGGACGAGCTGCAGCGAGCTTTGAAGGCAGCTAGGGGGCACTGTGAACCCAGAGCTATTTACATTAGCAACCCTGGAAACCCTACAGGTAAAGAGTCCTCAACCATCACTCTCACTAATCCCTGTGAAAACCTTCGTGAGTGTCACTAAATTTCACTCGTAGGTCACGTTCAGGACAGGAAAACAATGGAGGACGTAATTCGGTTTGTTGCAGCCGAGGGCCTCGTCCTGTTGGCTGAAGAGGTGAGAACAAGCAGTAAAGTGGCTTTGAAGGACTCTTTATCCATTTTGTCATTTTCATACCAGCTCTCTTCTTCCTCATGTCCTGGTGGGACCTCCAGGTTTACCAGGACAGTGTGTTTGGGCCGGACAGAGAGTTTCTTTCCTATAAGAGAGTCCTGTTCGAGATGGGGAAACCTTACTCAGATACAGTAGAGCTGGTCTCCTTCCACTCCATCTCCAGCGTCTGCATGGGAGAGTAAGCACATACTTTAACTGTTTTTACTCATAAATGTATCTGTGCCGTGACACCCCTTTCCCCTGACCTTTCCCCCTACCACCTGTGCAAGTCTTTGAGTCTTTATTGTTGTAAAGGTTCATTTCCTAACCCCAAACTCTGCAAACCTGACAGAGCAGATGGACCTGTCTTATTCATTTTCTGAAATCCTGCAGATTCATCTTGCTAAGACTGAATCACAACCGATTTCACCCGGCAGAGATGTTGTCGACCTAATCAGAGAAGAGAGGCGGGAGCTGCAGACGTGGCGTCAGCGGGAAGCGTCTGAATCAGGCGGCAACCTCCGGTCTGAAAAAATGAGACGACACGGAAGAGCTAAAAAGCTCGAGTGACCGCTTGAGGCTGGTTCTGGAAGCACCGGAAGTCGCGTACACATTAGTCGCGAAATTAGCGTATTTAAAGCCTGGTACAAACTCTGTCTCCCGTCTGTTTCGCTAATTTCACTAACAGCACACACTGTGAGGGGGGTGAATTTTTTTCTAACTCGGCAGATATTTGGAAGATATTAAGATCAAGAGCTTGACCAATCCAAGCCACAGCTCAGATCATGTGGCTGACAGGCGCCCAATGGTTGTGAGTTTGGGCACTCGACACTCGTCCCAATTCCAATGTGGCCGCGCCCGCCGTTAAGCTTCAAAACGGGGCTGCAGTAACAGATCTGTGGTCTGATGGTCTGAATGTGCGAAAACAATGGCGGCGTCAAGCCATCCCCGTGGACACGGCGATATCTGGAGTTTCATCAGAATTGGGCTGAAATTCTTCTTTAAAAGAAGAACAGAGAACGTCACTTAAAGCCTTTCTGACGGGAAACAATGATTTTGCTCTTCATCGTTCGGGAGAAGAGCAAAATCAGACAAGTTGAACATCTCTGTAGCAGATATATGAACTTTCTATCTGGTGTCAGGTTACAAATCTGCTACATCATAACGTAGCTTGATGTGGATTGGTCTGTGATGAGCGTGTCGAGCAGGATGGTTGTCCAATGCAATATCTTATTTTTTCAGCCCCGCCTCTGAAAACACTCTCTAGCGCCCCTTACCCAGATGGACTAGTGAAATAAATCTGTGACGGATATATGAAACTGTCCATCTGGCTGTCAGGTTAAAACTGTGCCCCCCCAATCCCACAATGGGTGCAGTCATTTGCTTTTTTCCCCTCTTCCTTCCTTTTGTACTCATTTTCTGTATGTAATAAATGAGGCGCTGCGCATGATGACTGTCCCACATTTCCCCCTCCCCTGTCCTCCCCTTGTTCTACGTCATGGACCTTTTATTTTTCTCAGATGAGATGAACTAAAACTGAAATGCAGTTTTGTTTCTCTGAATTATGTGTGGGCTGCAACAGCAAAAAGGTCATCAGCGTCCTGTGAACACAGCATGCGGTTCAGAGAATGGATGGCTGGATGAAATATGTGCGATGATGTATAAAGCATCTTGTATCTTGTATCTTGATGGAGGCTCATGAAGTGACAGTTTGTGCTGACGCTGTGTTCAGGTGCGGTATGAGAGGAGGATACATGGAGGTCGTAAACCTGGAGCCGGAGGTGAAGAAGCATTTGAGGACCGTGCAGACCATCTCCTGTCCTCCGGTGTTATCACAGCTGGTTATGGAGATGATGGTCAATCCTCCTTCACCTGGAGATGAGTCCTATCAAACATATGCACAGGTACGGGGAAATACCCATTCTGTGTTTTGATGGAAATCCTGATCAAAATCACAAACAGTTTCAACAGATTTATTCATTAGCCATCCAAAAGTTGCAAAATCTTTTCAATATACATCATTCTTTGCTTAAAATTCATTAATATAGATTCCTTGTGCTTGATAATTTCTACCAAAATATTAGAATCAGAATCAGAATCAGAAATCAGAACCAGAAATACTTTACTTAGTGTTGCCAGATGTTCATCACATAGGACAAGAGTTGAACGGAATAATTAGGGATAAGAGGGACAATAAGGAATGCAATAAAAATTGAGTATTGAATAAAACAGAATAAGCAATAAGATAAGATGTAATAAAAATGGAATAGAAAAGTAGAACAAAATACTAAAAAGTGTGCAATTGATACAACATGCAAGAAATGGGCAATAAAATTACAGGAAGTGTACCAAAATATTGCAGTTATTGCACTTTGATAACGACACACAGATATCGACAAAAGTTTAGAAACATAACCACTTGATGAGCTCTTTTTTCTGTTTAACTCTACCCTTCCTCTATACTTTTGGTATTTGCGATAAACCAGTTAAAATCAGCTTTTAATTCTTGTTTTTGAAGTCGCAAAGACATTTTAAAGAGCAGGTGCGTAAGAAGAAAAAAGCATATACAGCATGTTTTGGCTCCGGAGTTTAGGGCACTTAAGCATGTGTTGTAGCTCCCAGTTTGGCTGCTTGTTATGTTTTAATCAGCATAAGAGGCGGATTAGTGTGGTTTGCTAATAAGAGGGACACTTTAGCTCATGTTTATGCTCGTGTTTTTGCTCTAAGAAGTGCACTTTCGGAAGTGTTTTGTCCCCAAAGAAGGCACTTAAGTAAGCAATTTTTAATAATTGGGTCATGAGGGGGCATGTTCGCGACCTCTGACCTTTGCACCCAGCACTGGTCAACACATTTTATCTGTTAAAAGTTGCTGCACTCAATTTTCTCCAGTCCAACCATTCAGATCTTCTGTTATCATTTTAAACCAAGGTGTTCCTCATGGATCAGTCCTGGGTGCTTAACTCTTTTCTGTCTAGATTTTGCAATTATTGTGATATGGAAAACCACAGCCTCTTTAAATCTGACACTTCCATTACAATGATGATACCCAGTTATATGTCCCTTCATATTCTACCAATAATAACAGTTTAACTCACTTTCTTGTCTGATATCAGCAGCTGAACATCTCAAAACTTCTTTACACTCAAGACAGTTAAAAACCAAAGTCACCTTTTTGCACTAAATTCTGCAAACTGCAAGAAATGTTCTCTGCTTAAAGATATTTCCTGCTCTTCAAAGGAGATTCAACACATCAAGACAACACTTTCCCAGAATGCTCAGCGTGCCTGTGAGTTCCTGAACGATCTCCCAGGGGTGACGTGTCAACCAGCGATGGCGGGGGTCTTTCTTTACCCTGGTCTGAGTTTACCGCCTCAGATCACCGAGCAGGCCGAGGTCAGAAAATAAAAAAAATCAGGTTTTACACAAGTACAATTGGAAAGTTTTTGTTTCTCTTTAGCAACATTGAAAACATTTAAATAGAGAGATCTACTTAAAAGAAGATCTCTTTCACTTTCAGGCATTGGGGTTGAAGGCAGATGTTCTTTACTGTCAGAGACTTTTGAAAGAAGAAGGTGTGTGTTTGGGGGCGGGCAGCGAGAACGGACAAGATCATCCAAACTTTCACATCAGGTGAGAAAAAAAGACTTATGTTCCTCTTTAAGATATCAGAGAAGCTGGATTCAGTTTCTTCTTTCACACCCATATGTTGTTTAACCAGTGGGTGCTGACTGTAAACACTTCCCACGCTTCTTAGATGTATTTAATCTGATGTAAGTTGTTTGCACGGATGACAAGGTGACAGCAAGTGACAGTTTTTAATTAACGTTTAGTGACTTTGTTCGCTCAGTCCTACCTGAGGGCAGAGCTTTAAAACCAGTTCAACCTAAATCTTAGCGTTAAGGTGTGTCTATATGTTGTGTAAATAATAACAGTGTGTTTCCGTCACACAGGCTGTGTGTTTTGGCTCCTCCTGACGCTCTGGAGGAGGTCTTGGCACGTCTTCGTTCTTTCCACCTGCGCCTGCTGAGCACTTTTCCCTGACAGAAATGTCAAGGACACAGGCGGGTGAAAACAAAACCAAAGCGTGTTTTTCACACCGTCTGCAGATCCATGAGCACGTCTTTACTTATTTTAAAATTAAAAGAGTGTGGAGAGGAAAAGATGAGCCCCAGATGCAGGCAGAACATCACTTCCTGTG
>RPOG01004062.1:0-50864 GCA_008086565.1 Thalassoma bifasciatum | reverse complement strand
CGTGTTTTAATCGTCGACCCTGTTGGAGCTGGAGCCCTGAGCGTTTCCTCCTGATCGTTGGAGAAGGAGAAAGAACGAGCGTTGGCCTGTTTCCGTCTGGACTTTGGGTCCTTTTAAAGACGCTGTGAGAGAATTATTAACAGTAGTTTGTTTGTTTGTAACAAAGCGAGTCCATCTGTGTGTGTGTTACTGTCCATTGTCCTGTTTTGAATAATCACAGCCCCGGCTGCTTAAATCACTCCCACACAAACACAACTTTAACACACTTACAGGGATTAGAGAGAGAGAGAGAGAGAGGGAGAGAGAGAGAGAGAGGGAGAGAGAGAGAGAGAGCGCCGTCCGTCCGTCCGTCCTGCAGACCGGCCGCTCAGGTCTGTCGTGGTTATTTCACAACGTGTCCCAGTTCCCAGCAGCACCGAGCGACCGGGACCACCGGCTCCTGGCACCACGACTGCATTTAATCCCTCTCTCTCTCTCTTTCTCTCTCTCTCTTGGCTCTTTTCCACTCTACAATTCCAGCTCTACTCTCCTCGTCTCTACTGGGTTTGGTTCTTTTCCTCTAGCCCGACTACAGACTCACGGTGGGCGTGGATCTTATAACACAGCTGCGCTAAAGTGCTGCGCAGAAGTGCGTGCATGTTCATCTATAACGCCACACAAACATCATTTTGTACTAACATATGTGCCACCGTGGTCTTTAAAGGAAAAAAAAAAGCTTTAAAAAGATTTCATTAAAGTAATACAGCGGCTCAATGTGGGTCGTCATGACAACGGAGGTAAACAANCTTTTAACTTCTTTAGGAATCATGAAGGAGCATTTTAGGGCTGTATTTTGTCTTCATTCAGTCTGGTTCTGTGCCGTCAGGTTTAAATGTCATTAAAAACCCGTCGCTGACTTATTCCTTTGCCTCTTGTAAGTGATTTGTTCAGAGTCAGAAGCTGCAGAGACGACATTCTCTGACCAATGAGTGACCGGCAGTCCGTCCACGTCACCTTTTAGTATCAGCTTTACTCTCTTAGAACCAGGGTAGAGCAGGTACTAAAAACTGGCGTCTGACGCGTAGTACCGCGCTAATGGGAACGCAACACAAACAGAGTAGAGGAGAGAAGAGTAGGACTGAGACGAGTCAGTGGAAAAGGGACATAAGTGTAAGTGCATGTACACGGTAGGAGAGTGAAGCAAAAATGGTAAAAATAAAGAAATACTAAAACTAGAAAGAGCAATTTAAATCAAATATAAAATATCCAGTAAAATATTAAATAAGAAAATTAGAAAAGCTGAAGTTCGTACAGTTTTTTCTCTCTCTCTCCCTCTTTATCTCTCTCTCCCTCTCTCTCTCTCTCTCTCTCCCTCTCTCTCTCTCTCTCTCTCTCTCGTTTCTCTCCCTCTCTCTCTCTCTCCCTCTCTCTCTCCCTCTTTATCCCTCTCCCTCTCCTCCTCTCTCTCTCTCTCTCTCTCTCTCTCTCCCTCTCTCCCTCTCTCCCTCTCCCTCTCTCTCTCTCTTTTATAACGTGGGAATGATTCTAGTTCTTGTGAAAATGACATTTCTCTTGTGCTAAAAACATTTGACAGGTTTTAATACTTTCCCCCTCCCTTCTGTCTACTTCAGGTGCGAATAGGATTTGCCGCCATCGCCACCCCCGCTGCTGGAAACGTACATGAGGAGAGAAAAAAACGAGGTGGACGCAGAACGGAGCAACAAAAAGAAGATTTTTTTTAAAACGATCAGATATTGTATTTTTTCTTTTTCTTTCTTTCTTTCTTTCTGCTTTTGTTTTTTTTTTTGGAGCGATTTTTTTTATCTCTTGATTGTCGCAGCCCAGATCACGCACAGCCCCCCCACCGCCACCGCCACCGCCACCGCCGCCGTCCCGTAATCTCGTCAGAGTCCCGACCTGAAGCGACCCCGAGGTCCGAAGAGAAAAGATGAGTTTAAATCAGAGCGCGGCTCCCAAATTAAAATCAGGGAGAAATTCAGGGTCGTGATCCGAGCAGATAATTGAAATTTCCCTCCTCGTCTCTTTTTCCTTTTCTCCTCTTTTCATTGGCTTTAACAAAAGTGTGAGAATAACGGAGGAAAATCTTTACCTCCTGTTTGCAGACGAGCACAAACAGACACAGGAAACAGGTTTTTTTTATAAACCACATAAACCATCAAAGAGTTTAAAACATCATCTTCAGATTCTGCAGCGTCAGACTGTTGATTTAATCTAGTTTGAAACGAACGATTATTAAAAAATCCTCCTTTAAAACAGCCTCAACACTCAGTTTAGTTTGTTTTATATAAAAAGTTTGCATCAACAATCACACTTTATAATCGTCACAGATTTTTACAGTGAGTGGATGTTTCTGTCTCACTGTTCTTCAGCTTTTTTTTTATGTGAAAAGGCAAAAATTAAGTGAAGTTTGGAAAAAGTTTTGAATGAAAACATTTCATTCTTGGCTGAAGATGAAAAGTTAGTTTTCAGAATTTGATGTGTTTCAAGACACTAATTTATAAAGTTAAAAAAAAAAGTTGATTCTTTTGTTTCTCTTTCTTAAAATCAAAGTCAGATTTTGTTTCGTTGACCCAACATTTAAACGAGTCCGTCACTTCGCTTCTTTCGATGCTTTCGCGCAAAAATAACATCATAACACCTCTCAGCCAATCAGGGAGAAGCTTTTTTTTTTTACAAACATTGTCAAGATTCTAGAACAACCTTAATTTTAAAATCACAGAATTCTGAGATTAAAGTCGTCCTAGAATCATGACTTTGATGAACGCTCTAAAGCTGTTTAAAAAAAAAAACGCTTGTAAAAAAAAAGCTTCTCCCTGATTGGCTGAGAAATGTGAAAATGTTAGTTTTGAGTATGATGAATAAAAATGAGTAAGATAAATAAATTTAAAAAGAAAAAATCTGACTTGTTTTAAAAAAAGAAAAAACAAATTATTAACTTTTTTCACACCTCTCATCCAATCAGTGAGAAGCTCAAGAACTTTAAAACGTTCATCAAAGTCGAGACTCTAGAACGACCTTAATCTCAGATTCACAGAGAAAAAAAAAACTACATTTAAGTGAAAATAATGAAACAAATTAAGTCTATGATTTTCATGTTGATCCCAAAATTTGTGTTGATTTTGTAAGAGATAATTCATTGGGCTTTATTTTCCAACACATGAAACAAATGAGGGAATGCTCTGACTTCAAAATAAAAGACCTGCAGGCTATGATGTTCGTGCTACTGTAGGGAAAAAATACCATCAATATATTTTTTTTCAGGGCAGCTAGAGGTACAGTTTTAAGTTTTTCAAAAGTCTTACAGATTCAGTGATTTCACTTCCTCGAGGTGTACCGTCCCTTTAAGTGAAGTTGGAGGACGATCGTTTTTTTCCGATCCCAAACCTGACCCCAAACTTCTCCTTAACTGAAGTTGGTGGACGATCGGGTTTTTTTTCTGCCACTCCAAATTTTCCGATCCCAAATCTGACCCTGAACTTCTCCTTTGCTGAAGTTGGTGGACGATCGTTTATTTCTGATCCCAAATCTGACCCTGAACTTCTCCTTAACTGAAGTTGGTGGACAGTTGTTTTTTTTCTGCCACTCCAAATTTTCCGATCCCAAATCTGACCCTGAACTTCTCCTTAACTGAACTTGGTGGACGATCATTTTTTTTTTCCTGCCACTCCAAATTTTCCGATCCCAAATCTGACCCTGAACATCTCCTTAACTGAAATTGGTGGACGATCATTTTTTTCCGATCCCAAATCTGACCCTGAACTTCTCCTTAACTGAAGTTGGTGGACGATCGTTTTTTTTTTCCTGCCACTCCAAATTTTCCGATCCCAAATCTGACCCTGAACTTCTCCTTGAAGCCGTCTGAGGGCGGCGGTGGGCGTGCTGAGGGGGGATTAGCGGGTCGTGACCTCTGACGGATGAGGTGATGATGTGTGTGACCTGAGGAGGAGGAGGTGGAGGAGGAGGAGGTGGAGGAGGAGGAGGAGGAGAAGCGGAGCGCTGAATGTGTGCCTGCAGCAGCAGCAGCAGCAGCAACAGTCCTGACTGTAAACAGAAACACATCAACCGACCGACCGACACATGAACAGACGGACAGACGTGCGGCGCCCGTACGTACGTTTCATGTGTGCCTACCTGTCTCCCTAAGTTTTGTTTGTTTGTTTGTTCTTTATTTTTTTTGTTGTTGTTTGTTTGTTTTGCGGCTCACGGTTTCGACCCTAGACGACGTAAGAGTGATGTGAAATTTTTTTTTTTCCCAAGAAGAAGAAGAAGAAGAACATTTATCTTATATATACAAACAAACAAACAAACAAACAAACATTTTCCTGTATTGCTACAGATTTGTAAAATTTTGCGGTAAAAAAAATTTGTTACATTTTGTAAAATGGGAGCAACTCGCCCCCCCCCCCCANAAAAAAAAAAAAAAAACAGAACAAAAAAATAAAAAAAGACGGACCAGTTGGCAATACTTCAGTCACTTCTTCTCCATCTCACCGGCACTGGACTTCCGCCCGCCACTTCCCCGCTGAGAGGAGGAGGAGGAGGAGGAGGAGGAGGATGAAGAGGAGGAGGACGAGGGGGGGGGGCGTCGCTTCACATCTAATCAGATTTTAAAAAAAACAAAACATGAAAAAGCACCTTTGGACCTTTTTTCTTTTTTTTACTGTGCTGAAGTGAAGTCAAGTGCTATTATTATTATTATATTATTATTATTATATTATTATTATTATTGTAGCCACTCTGTCTGGAACCCTTTTTTGAAGAAAAACAAAAACACAGAGATGAAAAAAAAAAAAAAAAAAAAAAACTTAAGCCAATCTGCACTTCTTGTTCCGACGAACATGCTTGTATGACCAAGTGACTGTCGTGGATTTTTTTTTTTTTTTTTTTTTTTTTGTTCAAACCGATAAGGAACAAACAACAACAACAACTTTGTGAAAACAACAAAAAGCAGTTGAGAAACTGTGGAAAACGGTGGCAAAGCGCTGAAGGATTCAACGGTAACGAAACTCACAAACACACTCTGACAGGAAAAAATCACAAACCCAGAATCATGCTGCCTGAATCGTACTTTCTCTCTCTCTCTCTCTTTTTATTTCCTCTCTCTCATCCGTCGTTCCTTTTCTACATTCGTTTGATGCTTGTTTTTTTAATTCTCTCTCTCTCTCTCTTTTTTCTCTCTCTTTTTCTCGGTCTCTCTCTTCGTGGTCCTGCACATCATCATCATACACACCTGTAACAAAACAAAAAGCTACAAAAAAAAAAAGATAAATAGCCTTTTATTCAATACATAACTACATGTTGGCTTGGTAGGCTTAGTTGAAACTAGTTCCATTCCGACAAAAAGAATAATAGTAAAACAAATATGAGCTTCTTTATGTATTGCTTCTGCCGCTGTAGTGTCCTGGTCAGATTTAAAGAAAATACTACATATATCTGAAATACTGTATTTACAAATGCAAACCAGGGCTGGCCTCAACAAACAAACAGCCATGGGGGGNGGGGGGGGGTGGTTTCAGCTCCGTCCACTACTCGTTTGAGTCTCCTTCCTTCCTTCCTGTCGCTTCGGTCTTCATAGTTTTTAAACTCGTGGCGTTCAGCATCACGAAAAAGCTCTCTGGAGATTAAAAAAAACAAAAAAAAAAATGCTGTAAAAGAGACGCTCCTGTTGTTCGCTCAGCCTTAGAAAGCTTCACAGAGACTCTTATTTTTGCAGGTGTAAAGTTTTAACAGACGAATGCTTGAATGTATTTTTGCTTTTGAGGAGTTCGGTAAATGTCGTGGGTTTACTGTCTGAATGTTTCGAAGGGGAACGACTCGAGCGTAATCGTCCAATCGCGATGCAGAAAAGGACCTACGAGTTTCTGTTTCAGATTTTATAGAGTTCATCCGTTTTTTAAAAATCATCGTTGGCGGTTACGACGACTCTTCTTGGAGTCCTTACTTGCAAACGCCCAAAGAATAAAGTATAAAGACAATAGGATTTCCTTAATAAAGCCATGACTTCCTCGTGCCAGCAGGGGGCACCTAACTTTCATCGGAAAAACCCCAAAACTTATACTTGAACATGTTTGTGCATTTTATTCCTAAATCAGAATTTTACATTTGATAGATTCAGGCGAACTTTGGTCGCCCATTCTGGCCGCGCCCATTAAGTTACAAATTTATTTAACTTTTCATCATCAGTGTGTCGAGCGTACACATGTAAAATTTGAAGATGATCTAAAAAAAAACTGTGGGACTAGTTTGTTGAAAATGTTCACTATTAATCGTCAGAACTGGACATTTATCTCAAAGTTAAAAATGTCTTGTTCAGAATTCACTATGGTCATAAGAGATGTTTTTGTAGATCTAGGTGTGATAGATATGCACAAAAAATTTCAGGCCTGTCAAAGATTGTGAAAAAAAAACACCCACTGAGTTATAAAAAAATATTTTAATCGCTTTTTTTTGTTAATGTGTGTAGTAGAGCTGAACAATTTTAGAATAAGATCTAATCTGGATTTTTCTGGCAGATATTGCGATTTCAATTCCATTCACGATTTTCTACAAATTAAGCTTCAGAGAAGTTTTTAACAATCAACACTGACATTTACAAACTTGGCAGAAAATTACTTCAAACTATCGAAACATCAAAAGCTTTTACTCTAATGCGAAGATGAAAACTAAAGGTAAGAATTGTTTCTAGCTTTTAGATAAAAGGTCGATAATTTGAGATAAAAAGTGGAACTTTTGGGAAATAAAGACAAAATTTTAGGACAAAAAGTCAAAATTTTGAGATAGAAAATTCCAAATTTTAAGAAATTAATTCAACATTATGTGAAGAAAGTCTAAACTTTCACATTTAAGGTCAACATTTTAAGATAAGTCTGAGATAAAAAAAAGTCCTATTTTTGAGCTAAAACATCAACTTTTTGAAATAAGGGCGACATTTGAGATAAAAAGTCAAAATTATGAGAACTTCAGACAATATTATTAGATAATAGGCAAAATTTTGAGGAAAAAATAGAAGATTTTGAGATAAATAATCAAAATTTGACTTTTCTCTTTTATCTCAAAATCTTCTATTTTTTCCTCAAAATTTCAAACTTCCTCAAACTTTTTGCACAATTTGGTGCATAAAAAGGTCCAGAATGCAGGATAACAGATATTGTTAGTCGTTAAAGAAGCCTTATTAACATGAAAGGTTGAGATTAAATCGAGATTTAACTCTTAAAAACAAAGTAGAAACAAGACGACATATTCAAATATCATTAAAATGTTAAAACTAAAGCATAAGCTAAGAGACTCAGACTACTTTGCTGTCAGGTTTTACGCGACATGTTTAAATATGCTATTAAAATTTGCTCAATGGTTTTTGAGCCTCTAGTGGACACTCGAGGTACTGCAGTTTTACGATAACTTCTATAGAGAATATAATAAATGATCGTAGTGGGATTTTAGCCTTTTTGCAGACAGCTACCTGTCAGCCACGCCCTTAAATCAGCAAAAGTTAAACATTTAACTCAACTTTATTTGTAGAGCACTTTAAAAAACAACCATAGCTGAAAACAAAGTGCTGTACACGTACGGACAGAAACATCGAAACACTGATAAAAAACAGATATAACCCTTAAGTTATTGTTTCGTTGTTCCTAAAAACAAATTTAAGAACAATAAACACAATAAGTAAAACAAAAACAAACCATAAAACACTAAAACAGAGTCGAGTCTCATGTTGGGTTAAAAGCCAAGGAATTAAAGTGGGTTTTAAGATGAGTTTTAATTCTTAATTTTAATTTAGAGTAATGAAAAAATTCACCCTGATAGAAACGTAATATATTTAGACTAAAATAATGTGTTTACCAGACTTTAAATGTTTTTATTTCTGCTGTAAAGATCGGCTCTTTAAAGAGCTGTGTATGAGGTTTCTGCCATTTCTGCAGGCAGCCTCTAGTGGACACTCGAGGTACTGCAGTTTTACGATTACTTCAATAGAGTGTATAATAAATGATCATAGTGAGACTTTAGCCTTTTTGCAGACAGTTACTGTGTCGCTCAAGTCAGCCGCGCCCTTATAACGGCAAAAGTTGAACAATTAACAAATTTGAAAACTTAGAGTAATGAAAAACTTCACCCTGACAGAAATGTAATATATTTAGACTAAAATAATGTGTTAACCAGATTTTAAATGTTTTTATTTCTGCTGTAAAGATCGGCTCTTTAAATAGCTGTGTGTGTGGTTTCTGCCATTTCTGCACACAGCCTCTAGTGGACACTCCAGGAACTGCAGGTTTAAACAGTTCCACTTAGAAATCGACCCAATTATGTGATTGGTCGCTATGTTTTTTTTGTTTTTTTTTTAACTTTCACTTTGAAGACAGAGATTGAATGTCCAATCATAGTTTCAGGATAAACTCGAATCTTTTCCAGATTTACTCAGACGATAACTCTTGGATGTACCGGGACAGTTCAGGTTTTTATTTCTCCGTCAGAGACACAGAATGATGACGTTTGTGCTCGAGTCGTTCCTCTGTTTCATTTACAGTCGCTCTGTTTGCTCTTTATGAAATATATCTACCGCGTGCGCCTGGTTTTTCTAGAGAGATTTACAGCCGTCAGATCGGATTTCTGAGGGGATTAAGCGGAGGGGGGAGTCTTTTATTTTGACGGTACAGGTGGTCGACGGTCACGGCTTTTAGATATTTGGCGATTTAACCTCCAAAGAGAAACTGAGAACACGTCTGCACTTTTTTCACATCAGAAACCTGAGGCGTCGTGATGCTTTAAAGCTCATCGTCCATTTCTCTCCCAGTTATGATTCGCTGGAGAAAACGACCAATCTGAGCGAAGGAGGATTGTTTGGATATTTTGGTGTTTTTGTCCTGAATTTGGTTTGGAAAATTGTTTTCTGGCACTTCGACTCCAACACCAATCACCTCACATGGCGGAAAAACAGAGAGAAGTAAAAATCCCAGCTGTCGGAGGTGATTGCTCTGATTGTAGAAACTTGAGGACGTTTTGAATCAATCAAATCATGACAGACAGAAAAAACGTTTCCGGATGTGTACGTCTCTAAAAACAGGTTCACTGAGACTTCCTGCGGTGAAACATCCACGTTTCCATGAAGCCTGAACACCAGCTGCGTTCTCCAATCAGAGCTGATAACTGACGTATTACCTTTTTGCACAATTACAATCACGGAACCAAAAAAGGAAGCAAAAGTCTCTCTCAGTTCTTGTAGTTTGATTAGACGCCAGCGGCTCTTCAAAAGGTTTCAAACATCAACAACAGGATAAAAAAAGACAAGTCAGGAGGCCTGTATTTGGCCGCATTTTGATTAAAAGGCAGCGTTGTTTCAGATCTCTCTGAAGTCGGACGTGTTTCCCTTGAGACTGGAGTGTAGATTAAACCTCGGCTGATAACGACACTACAAAGAGACGTTTTCACACACCAACAACTCCTCACCAGCTCAGACTTTAACCACGAGGAGATAAAACCTCCCACAGTCGCTCTGGAAATTAAAAAATCCGCTTTCAGACTCGGAGTCGTCGCGTCGCTCTCTGTCTTTCGGCCGCGGGTCAGTTTGTGGTGGTTTGTGGGTAAAACCGGGCGCACTGAATGTCTTTAAAGAGGAGTTGAGGCCAGCCCTGCTTCATAACTGAGGTTCTGCTTCTTCTACTACTGCTACTATCAAACAACCAGCCCTGGGCGCAGAAACGGGCCTGAACACCTTCCAAACCCGCGGTGCGTTTCATTTTTTAAAAACTCATACCAGCATTTTTAAAAGTCCAGAAAAACCAGAAATGTTTGACTTGAGTCCCTGAGGAGGTTTGACCCCCCCCCACGTCGAGCTCCAGGTCCAGAGCCGGTCTGGACTCTGTGGACTCCTAACGACGAAAATAGCCATCGATATTTGTTATTCACTGTTTGGAAAAGTTTCCAGCCCTGTTTCTGTCGCCCAGGTCAGCAAAACAATCTGTTGATGTCTGCTGTATTTCAATAAAACACAGCCTTTTTCAAAGGGTACACCTTTTCTCTCTGTCTCATTTATACCTGAGTCTGTGTGTGAGAGTGTTTGACTTTTCTAACACCTGTGGGAGCCACGTCCTGTTGAAGTCAATGGTACTGAGTGACAGGTCGACGCCGTTACACTGTAAATATAAGAAAACGTGGCGATACAACGACCTGCTTCAAGTTTTTATCGACTTAAAACACCAGATGTGTCTCCGTTCCCTTTTCCACTCTGTTACAGATGTCAGACGTGCACAGAAAACCACAAAAACTGAAATTGTCTTGGAAAAAACAATGTAGCAACTCAAGATACAACAATGAAAATGTCCCAGAAATTTGGGAACATAAGACTGAGGGAACATTGGGCTGAGGAACATAGGGTTGTAGAAACAAGGTTGTGGGAACGTAAAGCTGTCAGAATATAGGAATGTGGGAACTTAGAGCTTTGGTAACATTGAGCTCAGGGAACATTTGGTTTTGGGAACATAGTGATACTGGAACATAGGTGCTGTGGTAGCATAAGGCTAAAGGAACATTTGGCTGTGGGAACATTTTGATGTAGTGATGTAGAAGTGTGGGAACATAGAGCTATGGGGACATAAGACTGTAGGAACATAGGGTTTGGGGAACATACAGATATGGAACTGTAGAGGTTAAGGTGTCACGGGGCTGTGGGAACAAAGGAATGTGGATACTTAAGACCTTGGGAACATAGGACCGTAGGAACATTGGGCTTTGGGAACTTAGGTTTTTAGGAACATAGGGCTAAAGAATCATTAGGCAGAAGGAACAAAGAGGCTGTGGGAACATCGGAATGTGGGAACACAGGGCTGTGGACACATCGTGATGTCAGAAAATAGTGCTCAGGGAACAAAAGACTCTGGGAACATTTGGTTTTGGGAACATAGAGCTATTGGGACACAGGGCTGTGGTAGCATAAGGCAAAAGGAACATTGTGCTGTGGGAACATTGTGATGCAGTGAAATAGAAGTGTGGGAACATAGAGCTATGCAGACATAAGACTGTAGGAACATAGGGTTTGGGGAACATATAGATATGGAACTGTAGAGGTTAAGAAAATTTGGGCCGTGGGAACTTGGAACTGTGGGAACTAAAATCTGTTGGAGAAGGATTTGGGAACATAAAGCTGTGGGAAGCTTGGACTTTGAGAACATAGATCTGAGAATCTTAGAACTGTGGTAACTTAGAGCTGTGGGAACGTAATGCTTTGGGAACATTTCATTTTTGGAGCATAGGGAACGTTCCACAGCTGCACGTTCTCATGGTTTAAGGCCGAATGTTTTTCCTGATGCTGTGAGGAATCACTGCTGCACAACAAACCCAAAGTTTGTGACTGAGAAAAAAACTCTTTGCTGATTCAATCTGCTCTTCAGAAATAAGAAACTCAAACATGTTTGACCCCTCTCTCTCTCCGTCCCTGGTTCAAACCGAGCGACACTTCACTCGCCGCGGCAAAGGGAAACGTCCTAAGTGGACACTTTCGAAGGAGTCTCTACTCTCCTGCCCTTTTCCAAGTCTCCCTTTGTTTGAAAGTGGCGGAAGTTTTTTCGCAACTACAGACTAGCTGCCTCCGCGCTTCTCCTCCGGCCGCAAAGACGAGCCGCGGGCGAGTAGGACCTACAAGAGGTGCTCGCTGAGCCCATCCTCGCCACGCCGCCGCCGCTGTAATATCAGCAGACATAAGAGGGTCCTATAGTGCCGCGACCACAATTAAATTCTATTCGAGACGGAAACCTTAGTGTTACTCTTGCTTCCCCCGACATTTTTTTTAATTTTTACTTACTCTTCTTTCCACTCCTTAGTATAAGACCCGACTATCGTCGTGTGCCGCCTCACTTTCGACAGCATCGGAGGCTCGCGAGCGGCACGCACAACGTGCACGTGTGTGTACTTCCTCCTGACGTGTGTGTGAATGTGCGAACATTCACAGTGTTTGGAGTTTGGTGTCTCTGCAGATAAATCGACATTCAGGAGACGAACGTTCCTACAGAATAAACTCCTTGTGTATGAAGCTGCGTTCGAGCCCCGTGGGAAATCAGGTAAATACGAGCGCTCCACTTGAAACGCTGTTTTTGTCACCTTCCCAGAACGGCGCTTCAAATCCAAACCTCGATGAGACAAAATGTACTGGTTCATGTCAGAAAATAACCAAATCAGAATCTTCATTATTCTGCTCCACATATTAAACATATTAAACATTAAATATGAATAATAACTGAACGACAGCTCACCTGCTTTAAACATGAATAATTTAACTGAAGCGGAGAGACGACACGGCTGCTGTGAGAAACGTTCCTGAAACAAACAGTATGGTACAGTTAAGACTGAAAAATAATAGATTTTTTATTTTAATTTATTATTTTTCAAAATGTTATTATGCAACAAGACAAGACAGTGACATGGACGGACAAATGGGTGGTGGTCAAAATGTTAGAGGGTTTCTTTAACCCTTCATGTGTTCTTTAACCCTTCATGTGTTCCCTAACCCTTCATGTGTTCTTTAACCCTTCATGTGTTCTTTAACCCTTCATGTGTTCTATAACCCTTCATGTGTTCTCTAACCCTTCATGTGTTCTTTAACCCTTCATGTGTTCTTTAACCCTTCATGTGTTCTCTAACCCTTCATGTGTTCTNGAGCGTGTTCTTTTGGAGCGTTTGTTTTGGAGCGTTTGTCATGGAGCGTTTGTCATAGAGCGTTTGTTTTGGAGCATTTGTATTAGAGCGTTTGTCATGGAGCGTGTTCTTTTGGAGCGTTTGTTTTGGAGCGTTTGTTTTGGAATGTTTGTTTTGGAACGTTTGTATTGGAGCGTTTGTTTTGGAGCGTTTGTTTTGGAGCGTTTGTTTTGGAGCGTTTGTATTGGAGCGTTTGTTTTGGAGCGTTTGTTTTGGAGCGTTTGTTTTAGAGGGTTTGTTTTGGAACGTCTGTTTTGGAACGTTTGTATTGGAGCGTTTGTTTTGGAGTGTTTTTTTTTGGAAAGTTTGTATTGGATCATTTGCTGATGAATATTTGTTTGGAAGCCTTTTTCTTTTGAGCGTGTGTTTTTGGAGCATTTGTTTTGGCGCGTTTGTTTTGGCGCGTTGCTGATGAGAGTTTTTTTTTATCGTATGCTGACGAGCAAAACTGATCTCATTTTTTTTTCTATCATGTCAAGTTTTTGAACTGTAGGATTCCTGTTTTCTTAAAGAACACTGGGGAACAATTTATAAAAATTCCTTAGAAAAAAACTGGCTGCAATTCTATCAGAATAAAATTCTAACTCAACAGGACTTTTTTTTAAATTGTTCCCCAGTGTTATGTGTGTTTCGTTTGTCTTTAAAAAACTTGAAATGAGACATTTTTATGACCTTGTCTGGCTCAAATCAAGAAGAGAAAGACAAATGTTACTCAAAATAAGACAGAATGACTTAAACCATCCATGTAATTTCGAGTAATTTTATGAAAGAAAACTAAAGTTACGACAAAATAACTTTAGAAATCAGGTCAATTGACCCAAGGAAAACAGGCGGGTTAAATAATTAACATTATTTTATTATTCTTACTTGCTTAGATTTCTGTTTTTGCAGTGTGGGTCCATTTGTGCCTTTGATAACAGCTTTGATTTTATTTGTGTTTTTTTTTCAGTCAGTGAAAATGTGTCAGGATGTTGATGGTTAAAGAGGGAGGGGGGAAAGGCTGAAGTGCCCCCCCCCACACACACACACACACACACACACACACACACACACACCCCCCCATGACCCCGGTGGATGCAGATGGACGATGGACTGAATGATTAAAAAGAGAAAGGTGGGTGTTGGTAGAGTCTTTGCTCTTGTTTACTCCTCTGCAGATTTATTCACAGAGCTTTTCAAAAGGCTCCGTACGCTGTTTCGCTGCTGACGCGTGTGTGTGAGTAAGTGTGTGTGAGTGTGTGTGTGAGTGTGTGTTTTACACCGCTTTACTATGACGGCTCGACATAGAAACGCTGGGCGCTCTAACTCTGCAGGTAGGAGGAGAGGCAGAGCGGCGTTTGTGTTTGTGTTGCTGCTGAACTTTGACCTCCATCTAAAGGGCAGAACATGAATCAGCATATGAAACATGGCAGCTTGATTTGTTGTCTGAAAGCCTTCAAAGACGTTAAAAGAGCTGTTTGTGCCGGCGACCAAAGCTTGGAACAAAACAAGCGTTCCTCCTCGCCGCCGCCGCCGCCGCAGAGCGAGCAGAGACTGAATCATTTAATAGTGAAAGGTGGGTGTTCATCTGGATCCTCGTATTAACACGGACTCAAACCCTGCACAGAATAATAATCAGATACTTATTGATCCCTGTGAAGAAATGCTCTTTTAAAGCGCCTTAAACGCAGAGGTCAGAGGTCAAACCGAGGCGCCCGGAGCAGATTCAGACTCTCCTGTCGTTCATCTCCCTCTTTTCTCCTCACCATCGCTGCTTCGCCGTTCAGGAGCCGTTTCTTTAAAAAAGGTCCAAAAAGGCGAAAGACTCCAACGACCTGAGAGAAAGGAGTAACAGCCACAGGTGGTCAGGAACCAATTTCCAAAACAAATGCTCGTCAGCAAACGATCGAAAAAAACTCTCATCAGCAACGCTCCAAAACAAATGCTCCAAAACAAACGCTCCAAAAACACACGCTCACAAAAAAAACGCTTCCAAACAAATATTCATCAGCAAATGATTCAATACAAATGCTCCGAAACAAATGACCATGAGAAAACGCGCCAAAACAAACGCTCCAACACAAACGCTCAAAGCAAAAAATCCACTACAAACGCTCCAAAGAACATGCTCAAAAAAAAAAACTTCAAAACAAATTATCATCAGCAAATGATCCAATACAAACGCTCCAAAACAAATAATCATCAGAAAACGCGCCAAAACAAACGCTCCAAAACAAACGCTCCAAAACAAACGCTCCAAAACAAACGCTCCATAACAAACCCTCCAAATCAAACACTCCAATACAAACGCACCAAAACAAACCCTCCAAAGCAAATGCTCGAAAACAAACGCTCGAAAACAGACCCTCCAAAACAAACGCCTCAAAGAAACGCTCCAAAACAAACGCTCCAAAACAAATGCTCCAAAACAAATGTTTCAAAACAAACACTCCAGAACAAACGCCCCAAAACAAACTCCCCAAAACAAACGCTCGTCTGCAAATGCTCAAAAAACAAATGCCCCAATACAAACGCTCCAAAACAAACGCTCAAAAACCAACACTCCATGACAAACGCTCCAATACAAATGCTCCAAAACCAACGCCCCAAAACAAACAATCCACAACAAACGCCCCAAAACAAATGCCGCAAAGCAAACGCCCCAAAACAAACGCTCCAAAACAAACGCTCCAAAACAAAGGTTCCAAAACAAACGCTCCATAACAAACGCTCCAAAACAAACGCTCCATAACAAACGCTCCAAAACAAACGCTCCAAAACAATCGTCCTCAACAAACACCCCAATACAAATACTCCTCAATAAAATGCTCAAAAAAAAAAACATTTGTCAACCAACCCTCTAAAACAAATGCTCTGAAAACATTCTTGAACAATCCTCAAAAAATGCTCCAGGACAAACACTGCTCAACAAACTCTTGTCAACAAACACTCGTCAACAAATGCTCCAAAACAAATGCTCCAAAACAAACACTTGCTCCAAAACAGACACTCGTCAACAAACACTTGTCAACCAATGCTCCAAAACAAATGCTCCAAAACCAATGCTCCAAAACAAATGCTCCAAAACAAATGGTCATCAACAAACACTAAATGTCTTAATTGGACGATTCATAGAATAAGTAATTGAACAAACTAGTTTCCCACTTTTTTCTGATCATCTACAAATTGACTATGTGTTTAAGAGGCACATGGATTTGATAAAGTTATAAAACATTTTCTGTAACCCAGTGGGCGTGGCCAGAGTGGGCGTGGTCAGAGTGGGCGACCAAGGTTGACGATATTTTCAATGTTCAAACCTGAATGACTCTCATGTTTAATGTTGGATCAGGTCAAAATAAAGTCCAAATGTGATATTTTATTATTACTGGCCAAAAAAACATAAATAAAATGCTTCGGACAATCATTATTTGAATAAAGTCTACATCGTTTATTTGTTACGGCCCAACCTGAGGTCTCTGTTTATCCACTGATGAAATAGAAACCCTAAAAGAAAAAAGCACATCTAAAACCTGAAAATGATATTTTTTCAGCACTTATTTAACATATGACAAATTATATAGGGAAGAAATGAAGAATAAATAAATGCAGAGAAACTTCCTGACAGCAGTTTCCTCCGTCATCTCTGAAGACGGCAAAGAGAAATAACCAGATTATTACCGTCATTATTAAACCCAACATGAACCACTGATCACTTTTATTTTATCATTTCTCTTTTTAAACGTTTCCTCTGTCTTCTCTGTTTATGACTTCTCTTCTGATCATTCTGCTTTTATTCCATGTTTGGGATTTAGTTCTCGCTCATAAAGTCGAATATTTTTACTCTTATACTGGCTTTAAATTTGTTTTGGTCTTTTTTCTTCATCACCTGTCCGGATTTCTCTCTTTTTTTTATTTTTTTACAGTTGGAAATGTCCTCTAATAAAAGAGAGCAGCTTTAATAAGAAATTTAATCAAAAGTTTAACTGACGTGTGAATCTGCTTTAATGCCGAGCTGCTCGTCAACAGAGAGGCGCTAACTTTCGTCAGGTGAGATATTGAGGAGGCAACGATGAGCCATCCTGCTGCATTTTATTATTACTGCTTAACCTGAGAGCAGCTCCACACTGAGCTCAGACCATTATCCAACCATTACAGCCACAGCTGCAGACTGGGATTGTGCCGTAAAAACCGCAGCTCCTCACCGGTCAGCACCGAGCCAAACCTGCGCCGCGGCCGTTAAGACTTTAGCGCGCCCTGGAGTCAAACTCTGCTCCGGCTTTGACTCCTCGTAAATATTCAGACGGCAGAAACAGACCTGGACACGTTTGAGGCACTCGAAGAAAATATCAGATTCAGAAACAGAGTTAAAGCTGGTTTCAGATTCATCCTGGTGGAGAAAAGTCTTTTTTTTAAACTGCTGAACGGCTGAAATAATGTTATTTATTTAACCCGCCTGTTTTCTTTGGGTCAATTGACCTGATTTCAAAAGTTATTTTGTCGTAACTTTGGTTTTCTTTCATAAAATTGCTCCAAAATTACATGGATGGTTTAAGTCATTGTGTCTTATTTTGAGTAAAATTTGTCTTTCTCTTCTTGATTTGAGCCAGACAAGGTCATAAAAATGTCTCATTTCAAGTTTTTTAAAGACAAATGAAACACACATAACACTGGGGAACAATTTTAAAAAAAGTCCTGTTGAGTTAGAATTTTATTCTGATAGAATTGCAGCCAGTTTTTTTCTAAGGAATTTTTATAAATTGTTCCCCAGTGTTCTTTAAGAAAACAGGAATCCTACAGTTCAAAAACTTGACATGATAGAAAAAAAATGAGATCAGTTTTGCTCGTCAGCCCACGATAAAAAAAAAACTCTCATCAGCAACGCGCCAAAACAAACGCTCCAAAACAAATGCTCCAAAAACACACGCTCAAAAGAAAAAGGCTTCCAAACAAATATTCATCAGCAAATGATCCAAAACAAATGATCATGAGAAAACGTGCCAAAACAAATGTTCATCAGCAAATGATCCAATGCAAATGCTCCAATACAAACTTTCCAAAAAGAACACTCCAAAACAAACGCTCCAAAACAAACGCTTCAAAACAAACGCTCCATGACAGACGCTCCATGACAAACGCTCCAATACAAACGTTCCAAAACAAACGCTCCAAAAGAACACGCTCAAAAAAAAAAAAAGCTTCAAAACAAATTATCATCAGCAAATGATCCAATACAAACGCTCCAAAACAAACGCTCCAATACAAACGCTACAAAACAAACACTCCATGACAAACGCTCCAATACAAACGCTCCAAAACAAACCCTCCAAAACAAACGCTCCAAAAGAACACGCTCAAAAAAAAAAAGCTCCAAAACAAATAATCATCAGAAAATGCGCAAAAACAAACGCTTCAAAACAAATGTTCAAAAACTTGACATGATAGAAAAAAAATGAGATCAGTTTTGGATTTTGCGCCAAAAAATTAAATAGCAAAGTATGGAACACTGCAAAAACTGAAATCTAAGCAAGTCATTATGTTTTATTTTTAGTCAAATTTGTCTTTCTGTTCTTGATTTGAGCCACATTTACTAGACCAGGTCATAAAAATGTCTCATTTCAAGCTGCATCTCCCTGTATGCTCTCAGTTGTTGAATTTGTGCGGGCGAGGACTAAAAAAGTGCGTGCGGCAGTTTACTCTGCACGTGTGGTACAAGATAATTTGTTCGTATGTGTGTTTTATCGCTCGCTCGACTTTTGACACAAATATGACGCCATAGGCAACATCGACATGTGATTCGGCGTCTATGTCTGTGAGGGGGGTGAATTTTTAAGAGTATATTAAGAGTTATAAAAGTCTAATGTTACGGTTGCACCACCTGACATTTTGGGGGTTTGAGGAACCAAAACACAAAAAAACATGTTATATTTTAATAGTTTAAAGATGTGTTCAAATAACACAGGTTTCATAGAATAAAGAAATACATGTGATGAAATACTCAATTCATGATGGAAGGAAATATTACACTCAGACACAAAAAAGGACCTTATATAGAATATTCGACAACTATATTTAATGAATATTTCTCTAAATCTGANCGCCATAGGCAACATCGACATGTGATTCGGCGTCTATGTCTGTGAGGGGGGTGAATTTTTAAGAGTATATTAAGAGTTATAAAAGTCTAATGTTACGGTTGCACCACCTGACATTTTGGGGGTTTGAGGAACCAAAACACAAAAAAACATGTTATATTTTAATAGTTTAAAGATGTGTTCAAATAACACAGGTTTCATAGAATAAAGAAATACATGTGATGAAATACTCAATTCATGATGGAAGGAAATATTACACTCAGACACAAAAAAGGACCTTATATAGAATATTCGACAACTATATTTAATGAATATTTCTCTAAATCTGAATAAAAAGTGATGTTTTAGGGAAATGTTGTCGTTATTTGTGTGCGAAGCTTTACATACTCACGACCCCCATTGGGGTCAGGAGAACAGTTGATGGAGATAAAACGCTCTGACTCTTTTCTGCGTGTTGATTTGATGTAAAATCGTTAACTATGGGCGTGTTGCTGGTCGTGGTCGTGGTCGTGGTGCCCCCCCCCTCGGCCTCCACAGACGTGTTTTATTCTCTCGCTGAAGTGTTTGTCTGATGATTGAAGGAGGTTTGAATCCTCCTCACACCTTTTTTCTGCCGCCGCTGTTTGTGACACTTTCTCAAACTTTCCCGTGTCCAACCTTCACTCCCACTTCACACAGAGAGCGCCAGATGTGTGGAGCCGGGAAACAGAAACAGAAGAAGAAGAAGAAGAAGAAGAAGAAGGAGGAGGAGGAGGAGGTCGGCGTCTGAACCTTCAGACGTTTTTCTCTCCGTCCTCCATTCTTCACACCCTCTTCCTCTGCCACGTCTCCTGTGAACGAGCAGTGGTGGCGGTGGCGGTGGCGGCGGCGTCCAAAAAGCCCGTCCTGTTTTTCTCAGCTCTGCAGCAGATCCTGGTCCCGCTGCTCTGGATCAGACTGGGTAAACTGGGTAAACTGGGCGCCGTCCAGGTGTGAATGTGTGGATGTTTGGGAGCGTTTCAGAAACACCGACAGCTTCGACCGCAGCAAATTCAAGTCGAAAAAAAAGGAGAAAAAAAAAAACGTCAGTAAATCCGTCTTTAAAGGCAGAAATATCCTCTGAGGTGTTTTTAAATGGAGTAATTAAAGAAAAGCATCAATCACAGTAAACTGGCTCCGTGCAGAGACGGAGGAATAATTAAAGACATGAAACCAAAGGAGGATAAAATCATAAGAAAGAGGAAACATAAATCTGAAATAAAGAGGCTGGAAAATTAAAATTAATTTATTTTAATATATTTTTGGTCCCTGAAATCTTGAAAGTGTGAATATATAGATAAAATTGTGTAAATCCAGTTTTTGTCTCAGACCTTCTCTGTGTCGCTCCTTTTCTCATCCCTTCACTGCTGTGGTTGTAACAGCTGTTCCACTCATGTGTCAGAGGAAGATTTCCCATAATTCTCTTATAATATATATGTATTTATTTCATGAATTTGATCTAAATATATCAAATATTCGTGTAAACTGCAGCAGTTTTAAGACTTATAAGAGTTTTAAACTAGTTTTAGCCTTTAGCTCATGTTTTAGGTTTAGATATTTCTCATTTAGAAGAGAAACATTACGGGTTTTGGTGAGATTGTTTGAGTCAATCAGCGAAAAAAAAAAAAAAAACATGATGCCAAAGATGTTTTACATGGGTTGAATGACAATAAAACTCCTTGAATCCTTGAAAAATCCTTGAAAGATGAGACTCTGATGCAAAAACAGTTCCTTTCAAAATAAAAGCACACTTATTATTATTATCATTATTTTGGCTCAAACTGAAGCCTCCAGCATAAGCCCCGCCCCCTGGTGTCTGGCTGCAGTATAGGTCATAAGCTCCGCCCCCTGGTGTCTGGCTGCAGTATAGGTCATAAGCCCCGCCCCCTGGTGTCTGGCTGCAGTATAGGTCATAAGCCCCGCCCCCTGGTGTCTGGCTGCAGTATAGGTCATAAGCCCCGCCTCCCCATGTATTCCAGATATGAGCCGGGAAAACTTTAAAAAATTACGATACCTGGTAGAAACGTTTCTCTCATCCTTACTCTAAGGTGGTATGATGATGTCATCTGGNCCCCCTGGTGTCTGGCTGCAGTATAGGTCATAAGCCCCGCCCCCTGGTGTCTGGCTGCAGTATAGGTCATAAGCCCCGCCCCCTGGTGTCTGGCTGCAGTATAGGTCATAAGCCCCGCCTCCCCATGTATTCCAGATATGAGCCGGGAAAACTTTAAAAAATTACGATACCTGGTAGAAACGTTTCTCTCATCCTTACTCTAAGGTGGTATGATGATGTCATCTGGCTGCATGGTGTTCAGGTGTTTTTTTTCCGAGAAGTTAGTTTCTCATTAGTTATTGGACGTTAAAAACCGTCTATATTCAAAGCAAAATGCTATCAACTGTCGACGGCAAGTACTCATCAAAAATAGCCCCTATATTCTTTGAAGTCCTTTCTCGGTTTTCCTCTGATTTGGAAGACTTCTTCTTCTTTATTTATAAAAATAAAGAGAAAAAATGAACCGAGGTGGACTAATTCTCTACTGCGCAGACTCTGGCTGCACAATGGCGGCTACAGAAACGGGGTTTCTAAAAGAGTTCAGGCAGAAATAGTCGGTCGGTTTGAGGATGCAGCGGTTGAAAGTTCTTTAAAGCAAATTGAATGAGTATGAAACGACTTTCAGAGTCATTTCATCCATAAACGCTGCGTTCAAGGACAGCGAGAACATGTGACACGTCTGAAAATCCCCAAATAGAAAAGTCCAGTTCTTCACCTGTGGGGGGGTCTTTGGTTCAAGGACTCAGAGTCCTGGTCCTGGTCTCTGTGACCCTGCTGCACAAAGACGCTCCAAACGCCGTTTAACTCCCGCCCTCGCCGTTTACACGAGTTTATCTCGACCTGCGCGGCGTCAGTCAGTCAGTCAGGGGACGCCGACGAGGAAAACGAGGAGTGTTTGTGAGAGGAACAACCCCCCCCACAAAGATCCTCCTGCACCCACAGGGGAGCAGGGTGTTACTGCATCTGTGGAAACACACACACACACACACACACACACACACACACACACACAGTGTGTGTGTGTGTGTGCCGCCGGAAGACAATTTACCTCGCTAAGTGTTCTTTTAGACGCCGAGCCACTTCTTGTGTGTGTGAGTGTGTGTGCGACGTACTTATACCTCGTTTTTCCGTCTTGCCATTTGTGTGTGTGTGTGTGTGTGTGTGTGTGTGTGTGTGTGTGTGTGTGTGACTCAGATTCACAGTTGTTGGGTCGCGGCAGCTTTCATTCCTGACTGTATCGCGCGGAAATGTGATTTCACACTGAACTTTTCAACCCGCTCTTTCAGGAGAAAGACGCCGAGTCGCTCTGAACACAACGGTATTTTTGGCAGCTGGTGATGCTTCCACGTGGAAAAAACCTCCTCCCCCCTTTTCCTCCCCCACCGTCCTCCCTCTCCTCCGACAAACAGCCGGGGATGTTTTTAGACTCCTGTCGGCGCATCGAGGCGCCGCGTTGTGCGTTTCTGAGAGACAAAAGTAAAAACACGATGGGACCAAAGAGGTTTCTTTCTCTCCGCTGCTGAAGATGTTTGTAGAATTTTTACCGACTCAAATTTACAAGATAAACACAAATAAAACATTCAGATGCTGTCACACCTTCAAGAAACAGAGATAGTCTTCAGATAGATTTGTAAATAAAACTAGTTTTAAACCAATGAAGAGGGATTCTGTCTCTTTAAGGCCCCCTCAGATAATAAAAAATCTCTTTTTCTGTCCCTGGTGTTTTAGAAAAACCTTTATTTCAGTCTTCGTTTTAGCTACTGTCTCTTTAAGGCTCCACGCTCCACTAACCCCCTTCGCTCTGATTGGCCGGCCTTGTTAGAGCCTGATATCATTGGTCTAATGTCATTTTCACCTGAGTCATATATCCGAGTTTACAGAAAAGACTAGAAAAAACACATTTTTTAATCTATATTTATTATTTTTAGTATTATTTTTAATATTATCTCTGTTAGTGTCATTAACTCATTAATGTATTTAAATTTCTCTGACTCTGGAAATCATGATGCAAAGATAACAAAATGATAATTCAACAAAAATTGTAAACGATTTCAGTTACATTTTTTAAAATACATAAATAATAATACATGTTTTTCAATGCCATTGTTTCAGTTTCAGTTTCAGTGTTTTCTCAACGCCAAGTTTTATTTCAGACATTAAAGTCGTCGTTTTGGCTCCATAATAATCTGATTATAATCCTGGCACAAACTGAAATTTAAAGGAGCCAAAAATGGCAAATGCACAAAAACTTTCTACCAAAATTTTCTGTAGAAAAATAAAAATATGTGAAGTAGAAATTCTTCAAACCAAAGACCAAAAGCAAACCAAGAAGTCTGGTGCTGCGGCGTGTTCAGCTATAACCGTTTTTATTCAAGATAACATTTTCATGACCTACGGCTAAGCCCCGCCCCCAAACGCCATGAGCCAATCACAGAGTGTGTAGCCGATACACTTAGACATTACCTGACCAGACGTCCATTGTGATGTGTTACAGAAAGTCCGTTTGATATTTTTTTTTATGAGATTTTTAGGGTCAAAAAAAGGCCACGAGGAACATGTGACTCACACAAAGTTTCCTGAGAGTCTGAAAGGTGACAGGTGCGTTTTTAACCCTTTACTGAACCACATCTCAACACAGAAAAGTGTTGACGAAATTAAGTCGACCACGACAGCAACTCAACGTGAACAAAATGAACAAGGATGTCTTCATTTGGCAATCATTTCTTTTTTTTTTTTTTTGTTTTAAGACATTTGTCTGATTTCAAAACACTTGTCAAGTAAAGTTTTCTTCTCCCATTGGCAGATTATTTTTACTTGTTATGAGCAATTCAGACAATATTTTGGTGTTTAAAAAACTAGAAATAAGACATGTCTCTGGACTGGTCAGGGGAACTGTTGCTCAAATAAATTATGACCATCTTTTTACCAAACGTTTTTACAAAAAAGTCTGGATTATGCTTCAGTTTTCACAGTGCAGTTTCACCATCCAGGCTTTAAATTCTGTTCAACATATACTTTGTGCTTTATTGCGTTGTATTGTTTTTATAGCACGATTATTTGTCAGGTGTGACTCTTTAAATCATGTAAAACCTGCGAAAAGCTGAGAACGTTTGTGTTAAAATGACCTGAAAATTGTCAATAATGAGACTAAAAAAATCCAGATAAGCAGAGAGAAGACAGAGATTCAAACCTGAAAGTAGGACTTTGACCTGTAAAGCAAAGAATGAATCTGTTTAATCAGGGCACAGAAATGTCTCAGATTAATGATAAATTCTTCCTGCAGAGTTTGAATCAAAGACGTTTATTGATCCTCAGAGTTTATATGAAAGCGTCTTTATTGGGAACAGAAAGTATTTTTGAAAGAATGATGAGAAACGTTAGAAACAAAGAGGAAACATTCAACATTCACCGTCTCCAAACTTTGTTTTAATGTGAGGAAACTTCTGGAGTTCACGTCTGATTTCCTCTTCACCAGCGCTGATGTGTTTTCCTGATTTTCCCGTCTCTTAACACTCGCTGAAATGTGACTTTTCCGTAAATAAAAAAAGACAAAAGAGAAAAAAAAAACAGACAATTTGAACTTCTTCTTCCTAATTAACTGAATCAGTTTCAGCGTTTGTGGTTTTTTTGTTGTCTCCTCACGTTGCACACCATCTGGCTGCAGACAAACTTTTCTGTTTCAGTCCACACAGAGTGGGAGCGGCGCAAGGAAACAGCGTTTTTGTTTTTTTATTTTTTTATTTTTTCTTTAAACGAGATAAATTTATTTTTTTTGATGCTTTTTTTGGTCCAGTTTTTTTTTTTTTTTTCTNGCCATAATTGTTGAAGCTTTGGAGCTGGAATTCTTTCACATTCTTGTTGATGAACAACATTTAGCTGCACTCTTCTACTACGGAGCCACGCTGTTGTAACAGGAGCAGAATGTGTCTTGGTTTCATTGTCTTGCTGAAATAATCAGGGACGTCCCTGAAAAAGACAAAGTGTCTTGGATGCAGCAGATGTTGCTCCAAAACCTGTTTGTACCTTTCAGCATTAACCCTGTGGTGCAGAGTGGTCACTACAGTTACACCTATTTAAAAGTTATTTGCTCCTAAATTCAATGGTTCAATGGATGTAAAAACATGTGATGATTTGAACTTGTTCAGAAAACAGAAAGACTAAAGTTTCAGACTCTGAGGAACCAGCTTTAACTCAGATTTCTGAGCTGATGGAGAAAACAGAGAAGAAACAAATCGACCTGCTTTAAACACAAACTTTCATTAAGACGTTAAACTCTGAGTTTAAAAGAACTACAACAAATCCACAATGAAGCACAAACCAGCAAACAAAAGTTCTCCTGTTGGGTTTACTTTAAAATGTCTGTTTTGGTTTGTTAAACACAGAAAGTTGTTGAAACCGAGCAGCAGAGATAAAAGATGAAGCTGAGCAGAGAAAGAAATCAATCCTCTGACTTTTCTTTTCTTCTGCTTCGTGTAAAAGCAGCAGGAGAGCGTTCGCACGCGCCTGATGTGACTGAACACGTCTTTTTATAAACTCAGGTTTTAATAACGTTGTCAGAAAAAAGGCGAGTCTCAGAATAACTTTAACAGAACAAACAAACGCTGACGCTGACATCGCCGGTTTCATCTTCCTGATTTTCTCCAGGAGTGAGACGCTCGTCGTCCCCACGAGGATCTTGGTCTGCGTTTGTTAATCTGAGGATCCTTTGACTCCGTTTCATTCTTCCTCCTCTTCATCTCCTTAAATCAAATTCAGTCGGAATTAAAAGTGAAACGTGAAGTGACCCGCGAGCGTCGGGACGACCACGACTGAAGTTTGAATCCCGCTGAGGCCTCGAGCGTCTTCACACCTTCACCTGTTTGGTTTTTACCTGTTTTATCAATTTAAGCTCAAAAACTGAAGTAACCGCTCGTCTTACAGGAGTTAACAAATTCACTTTTATTAGAAAAACTCTTCATCTCCTTTAAATCTCTCAGCCAGAAAAATACAACTGTTCATTTCTTTTTTTATTTTTTGTAGAAATTGTCTGATTGTGGGTCAATGACGTGACGTATTTCATCACATGTATTTCTTTATTCTATGAAACCTGTGTTATTTGAACACATCTTTAAACTATTAAAATATAACATGTTTTTTTGTGTTTTGGTTCCTCAAACCCCCAAAATGTCAGGTGGTGCAACCGTCCTGACAAGTATCCACAGTAATTAAACTCTAAAAATTGAATGTCAGTTATTGTAAATGGAAATTAAAAATACAGTGGCATTATTTTATGCTTCAACCTTTTTAAATAAAACATTCTTTGCAAAGAAAAAGAATTTTAAAGCTGTTGAGAAATGTAAAAAACTTTTGTCCCGTAATTTTCACCTTGTCAAATGTCAGGGTGGTGCAACCGTAACATTAGACTTTTATTTTAAGGTGAAGAGAATAAAACAGGAAACAGGAAACTGCATCAGCCAGAGGAGCCCAAATGACATTTGTGACCAAGTGGAAAAGTTTGTAGATTTCTCTGAAATACTGATAAAAAAGGTTTTTTCACTTCATTGGTGACTGGAACAATTTCCATGTCAGGTGGAACAACCAATGTAATAATGTGAAATGTTATTTTAACATCAAATTATTTATCTTATTCACAAATAAAAGAAATGAAACACACAAAATGAAAATGTATGAGTCACTACAGACACTTGAGAGATACTTGCCAATAATTTCACACAGAAAAAATAACAGGAACATATAAATATATTTTCATATATTTGGTTGCACCACCTGACATTTTTGGGTGCTCAAATTAAAAATACTAAAAAATAATGAACCTAAAAACTTTGAAATGTTGGTCAACTACTGAAATCTGTTAGAAAACATAATTCTTCNGAACCTTTTTAAATAAAACATTCTTTGCAAATAAAAAGAATTTTAAAGCTGTTGAGAAATGTAAAAAACTTTTGTCCCGTAATTTTCACCTTGTCAAATGTCAGGGTGGTGCAACCGTAACATTAGACTTTTATTTTAAAGTGAAGAGAATAAAACAGGAAACAGGAAACTGCATCAGCCAGAGGAGCCCAAATGACATTTGTGACCAAGTGGAAAAGTTTGTAGATTTCTCTGAAATACTGATAAAAAAGGTTTTTTCACTTCATTGGTGACTGGAACAATTTCCATGTCAGGTGGAACAACCAATGTAATAATGTGAAATGTTATTTTAACATCAAATTATTTATCTTATTCACAAATAAAAGAAATGAAACACACAAAATGAAAATGTATGAGTCACTACAGACACTTGAGAGATACTTGCCAATAATTTCACACAGAAAAAATAACAGGAACATATAAATATATTTTCATATATTTGGTTGCACCACCTGACATTTTTGGGTGCTCAAATTAAAAATACTAAAAAAAAATGAACCTAAAAACTTTGAAATGTTGGTCAACTACTGAAATCTGTTAGAAAACATAATTCTTCTCTCAGAAATATGTTTTTTGACCCTCTTTTTGTCATTGACACTTATATTTATATATTTATTATTAGTCACATTCAACGAAGCTAAACTTTGGTTTTCAGAAATGCCGCTCGGCCACATCGCTCCGATGTTTCAAACGCCAAAGTCAGAAAGTCAGAGCGTTTCTTCACCGCCGCCCGTTTGTTGGCAGAGTTTAGAGGAAAACGCCCAAAACAAAGAATCCTGCCAGGTGGAAACTTCCTGGAGCCTGTGGAAGTTTCCAAAACTTACCTGAAGAACCGGATCTGGAGAGAACGGCGGCGGCGGCGTGCTGCGTCATGGTTTACTTTCACCTTCGGCGGTGACCTGAAATTCTTCTTCTTCTGCTGCCAGAGTTTTTTTTTTTTACCCGACAGTTAAAACGCCCGAAACTCAGTTTGGTTATTAGTGTCATCCGTCGGTAAAAAGTCACGAGTATGAATCAAATGCAAAAATAAAGAGATATAAAATTCATAACTATGGGTTTAAAAAGTCAAAATAAAAATAAAAATCTAAGAAAAGTCAGAAAAAAAGTCTAAACTGTGGCAAAAATGTCAAAACTATGCAGGAAAAGGAAAATAAGGGTTGAATAATTAAATTAAGGTGATAAAATTTAATAATAAGGGGATTTAGGAATAAAGTCAAAAATAGGAAATATAAAGAAAATTCAAAGAAAAAGTCAAATTGAAGAGATAAAAATACATAATTTTGGTTAAATGGTCAAAATTATGAGATGAAAATTTAACATTAAGCCGTTCAAAAAGTCAAAATGATGAAATAAAAGGTCACGTTTATGGGTTTAAAGTCAAAAACAGGGGATAAAATATTCAATAGGAAAAGTAAATGAGTCAAAATAAGGAGATTAAAACTGAAAAGAAGGAAACAAAAAGTCAAAATGTGGAGATGAAAAGTAAAATTATGGTCAAAATGTCTTAAATAAAATTGAATATTTATATTTAGGAGATGAAAATTCCAAATAAGGAGATTTCTTCAAAAAGTAAAAAATAGAAAATTCAAAGAAAATGTCAAATTGAAGAGATAAAAACACATAATTTCGGTTAAATGGTCAAAATTATGAGATGAAAATTAAACATTAAGCCGTTCAAAAAGTCTTATGATGAGATAAAGGTCAGGTTTATGGGTTTAAAGTCAAAAACAGAGGATAAAATATTCAGAATGTCTTAAATTATATTGAATATTTAAATTTAGGAGATGAAAATTCAAAATAAGGAGATTTCTTCAAAAAGTAAAAAATAGAAAATTAAAAGAAAATGTCAAATTGAAGAGATAAAAACACATAATTATGGGTTAAGAATTCCAGATAAGGAGATAAAAATAAAAAATAAAGGGGTTAAAAAAGCCAAAATTGTGAGATGACTTCCACAAGTTTGGATTGAAAGTCAAAGTAAGAAGTTTAAATTTTAAAATTAAAAGATAAAAAGTCAAATTGAAGCAATAACAAGATGATATGAGAAGATGAAAATTAGTTCGTTCAGTTGTTTTCACTTTAATGTTTTGATATCAGCAGAAATGATGTTTAAGTTTCTCTTTGGGTTAAAAGTTTAAAAAATAAAGTTTAATGGGTCTTAGAGGCAGAAACGTTCACATTATTGTGTTTTCAGAGGATAAATCAAAGCCTGAAATCAGCTGATGAAGCTGAATTTGTGTGAAGAACAACATTAAAGCGAGATGTGCTGCGTTCACTGCCTCCGGGAAACTTCGGCGTTAAAGTCGCAGAGTCACACGAAATCAACAAACATCTGTCTTCACTGTTTTCACTGAGCTTTTCCAGGAAAAATGATTAGATATCCAGCGTTTATTCAGCGTGTCCAGAGAAAGAAACAAACCCTTTCAGAGCAAACGACGATCACATGACAGCTGACTCAACTACGGACCAATCAGAGCGCAGAGCTGAGCGCCTCTTTAAAAAAGAACAACAACAACAGAGAAGAGGGAGAAGAAACAGATGAATTCACTCTGAAACTCTGAGCTACAGCAGGAAGTTAATCAGAATATTTTCAGGATTATTATGATTATCACGTGACTCTGAAAGGCTTTTATTTTGAAGGAGACACTGAAAACTAGAGGTTAGTTTGAATTTAACGGACATGTAAGAGTGAAATCTGGTACCTTTAATCTGTGTTTTATCCTTTATTTTGTCTTTTAGCCTTTAGTCTGTGTTTTATCCTTTAGTTTGTGTTTTATCCTTTATTTTGTCTTTTAGCCTTTAGTCTGTGTTTTATCCTTTAGTCTGTATTTTATCCTTTAGTTTGTGTTTTATCCTTTATTTTGTCTTTTAGCCTTTAGTCTGTGTTTTATCCTTTAGTCTGTGTTTTATCCTTTAGTTTGTGTTTTATCCTTTAGTCTGTGTTTTAGCCTTTAGTCTGTGTTTTATCCTTTATTTTGTCTTTTAGCCTTTAGTCCGTGTTTTAGCCTTTAGTCTGTGTTTTATCCTTTATTTTGTCTTTTAGCCTTTAGTCCGTGTTTTATCCTTTATTTTGTCTTTTATCCTTTATTTTGTCTTTTAGCCTTTAGTCTGTGTTTTATCCTTTATTTTGTCTTTTATCCTTTATTTTGTCTTTTAGCCTTTAGTCTGTGTTTTATCCTTTAGTCTGTGTTTTATCCTTTATTTTGTCTTTTAGCCTTTAGTCTGTGTTTTAGCCTTTAGTCTGTGTTTTATCCTTTAGTCTGTGTTTTATCCTTTATTTTGTCTTGTAGCCTTTAGTCTGTGTTTTAGCCTTTAGTCTGTGTTTTAGCCTTTAGTCTGTGTTTCAGCCTTTAGTCTGTGTTTTATCCTTTAGTCTGTTTCAGCCTTTAGTCTGTGTTTTATCCTTTATTATGTCTTTTATCCTTTATTTTGTCTTTTAGCCTTTAGTCTGTGTTTTATCCTTTATTTTGTCTTTTAGCCTTTAATCTGTATTTTATCCTTTATTTTTTTCTTTTATCCTTTATTTTGTCTTTTAGCCTTTAGTCTGTGTTTTATCCTTTATTATGTCTTTTAGCCTTTAATCTGTCTTTTATCCTTTATTTTGTCTTTAAGCCTTTAATCTGTGTTTCATCCTTTATTTTGTCTTTTATCCTTTATTTTGTCTTTTAGCCTTTAGTCTGTGTTTTATCCTTTATTTTGTCTTTTAGCCTTTAATCTGTCTTTTATTCTTAATTTTGTCTTTTATCCTTTAGTCTGTGTTTTATCCTTTATTTTGTCTTTTAGCCTTAAGTCTGTGTTTTATCCTTTATTTTGTCTTTTAGCCTTTAGTTTGTGTTTCAGCCTTTTTTCTTTTATCCCTTATTTCGTGTTTTATGACTCAATAAAATGCAGAAACTTTATGAGATTTTACTTTTTTCTCTTCTTTCTGCTTTCTTCAAACAGCTCTGTAAAGTAGAGGCCAGATCTGTTAGAGCTCCCCCTGGTGGCTGTTCTGTTAAAAAGCCTCATGTTAACAGATGAGTCCTGAGTTAAAGTGGGAGCAGATAAGTTCAGGATCTCTGTTAGAGGTTTTTAGATTTTCTACATCGTTGTGTTTTCCCCATGAACTGTTAAAGTGTCCCGACAGCTGAAGATCGGCGTGGAAATTTGTCGTGACAGAAAATAAATGAACAAACTTCTCGTGGTTCAGATGCTATTTTTAGACGAAGCTGAAGAAGAAGAAGTTATTCCTGGTTTCAGTTAAACGACAAACAAAAGAAACATCATTCTCTGACTTTCTGTTCTCTTCTGTTCAGGGGTGAAAGTAGAGTTTTTTGCCCCTATAGTCTGTAAATTTAGAGATAAAACGTCAAAATTGTTCCTTAAAAAGTCAAAATTTGAGATGGAATATCAGATTGTTTAGATAAAAATCTGAAATCAAGAGGAAAAAAAGTCAAAATCTCAGGTGAGAAAGTTAAAACATTTGAGACAGGATCAAAATTTGAGATAGAGTTTAACATTATTTTATACAGAATATCAGAACTTTGAGATGAAAAGTTGAAATCATGAGGGAGAAAGTCAAAATTTTTCGATAAAAAGTGAAAAATTGGAGACAAGATATCAAAATTTGAGATAAAAAGCCAAAAAAATGAATTAAAAAGTCAAAATTTTGAGATAAGATCCCAGAATTTTTAGATAAAAAGTTGAAATCACCACTGGGTCTGGACAGTACTGGATTTACTTTCACCCCTGTTGACTTGAGTAGGAAACCCCGTTATTTTGTGTTGAAACAAGCTCAAAGAATTTAGTTTCAGCCTCAAACTTATGATTTTAACTCGTTTTGAAATGAGACCAACTTTCTTCAAACTTTCCTGGAACTTTTTTTGTGTTTACTGAACTAAAAAAATCATTATCAGGTTTTTATTTTTACAGTGTATAAACAAACCTTTGGTAAATGAAGTTTTCGTGCCGACTCCTGGTTGTTTTTCAGCCGTTTTTTTCGTCTTTAGGACCTTTAGGCCGATCATACGGCTTCAAATCTCCACCAGACAACGAACGTTTGTGATTAAAGTCGTTTTTATTCTTTTACAGAAGTTTTTTTTGAGCGCAGGCATATGACTAACATCCGTCTGACATCAAACGTTTGTTGTTTAAAGCTGCGATTATTTCTGGTTTAACTTCACCCAAGGACATTCAGGCTGAGGCTCTGTGGTTTGGATCTCATGTCCACTAACAAAGAACATACAGTAAAGGACGTACAGTATGTGTGTGTGTGTGTGTGTGTGTGTGTGTGTGTGTGTGTGTGTGTGTGTGCGTGTGCTGGCGTCACTGCAGACCCCTGAGGCGTCTCTGAGCTGAAGTTCCTCTTTGTTCCAGAAGTTTCCAGCTCAGAAACATCAGACCAGAAGATCATCACACACACACACACAAATGTTTTCCTTCACAGGTCGTTAAATCACACAAACACACACACACACACACACACACACACACACACACACACACACACACACACGTGTTCGTTTACGTCGTCTCACTAAAGGTTTTACCGTAAACTGAATCAAACTAATGTGACTTTTTTAAACCTGTTCATTCAGATTTTGATAAAACTGTTAAACCACATGAGACGACCTGGATCCACATCCTGAAACTTTGTCTTCTCTGTAGAAAAATCATCACAAATGTACAACAAACGCTCTCAGAGGAAAATAAAAAACAACACACAGACTGAAATAAAGAAAGAAAAGACAGAACAACAACAGAGCAAACAGAATAATCCAGATAAAACAGAACAAGAACAAAACTTTACTGACAGGACACAATGAAGAGGAAGCAGAAAACAAAGAAAACACTTTTATTTTAAGGATTTTAGGGACTTTTAGGTGTTAATGACGGAGGTTTAACAACAGATCAAGAGGAAAAATGAGGAGGAGGTCACTGGGATTAAAAAGAAAGATTCAAAGGACCAATATTTGTTTAATAGTGTCCTGAGAAAAAAGTCAGAATTTAAAGGAAAAAGTGTGAAATTCAACATTAATCTCAGAATTCTGAGTTTAAAAACATTAATCTGAGGAAAAAACACCTTAACTTGACAGAAAAAAGAGAGAGATAAGTCTTAATTCTAAGAAACACAGTTAGAAGTCTTAGAAAAAGTCTGAAGTTTGATTAAAAAGGCCGAACTTAAAGAACAAAAGTCAGAATTTTGATCCAAAGAACAACATTTTTAATGAAAAAAAGTTAAAACTTCAGAAAAAAAAAATTATTAAAAAAAAAACAACAACAACAGAATTCTGAGAGAAAAAATCTGAAACTTTTAGAAAAAAAAAGTCAGAATTTTAATTAAAAAAAAAAAGTAGACAAAAAAGTTCAAACTTCAAGAAAAAATCAGAATTTTGATAAAAGAAAAAAAAAGTCAGAATTTTGAGATCATTGTCCTAATTTTTGGCATTTATCTCAGAACTCTGTAGTGAAATTATATTTTTGCAGGATTATTTTTTTTGAGAATAAAAAAGTCACAAATCTGTCATTAATTTCAAAATATTGAGAAAAAAACTCTTTAGAAAGTTTGAACTTTGTGAGAATCCTGTGAAGTTTCTATTGTTGATTTAAAAAGAGTAAACACAGCTGTTTGTTAATAAAAGTCTTCTTAATTCTAATCTAATCTAATTTAGAAATTTCTTCCATAAGTTTGGACTTTTTATCTCATAATCTAAACATTTCTCCTCCCCAAAAAAGTGCCTTTTTTGACTCATAACTTAGATATTTTATGTCTTAATTATGGTGCTCTATCTCATCATTTTTACTTTTATCCTAAAATTTAGACATTTCTTCCCAAAAGTTTTGACTTTTTATCTCATGGTTCAGTCTGATCTTGTAATTTTGACGCTTCATCTCAAGGAAATCGACACAGTAGAATTTTTTTCTGAAAAGTAGAGTTTTAGAATTGAATTATTAAACTTTTCTGAAGTTCGACAGTGACTACAATTTCCCCTTTATGTGCGACAATTCTTGACCCCCTCCCCTTGAAAAGTAGTCCGAGTAAGACCTTTTGATTAGAGTGATAAAGTTAAGAAAACATGAAATTTAAATATTTAAGCCTTTTCTCAGGATCTGGCTTCGTCTCATTTAGACTGAAAAATAAAGTATTAAAACTGAAAAATAGAGTTTGAAGTAGAAAAATAGAGATAAATAGAATGTTAATACTAGGAAATAAAGTAACAAAACTGTAAAAAAACAGGGTATATAATCTGTAAAGAGGGTTTTAAACCTGAAAAATAGAGTATTAAATCTTTAAAGAAGGTATTTAAACCTGAAAAATAGAGTAAATTTAGAAATTTCTTCCATAAATTTGGACTTTTTATCTCACAATTTAGAAATTTCTTCCATAAATTTGGACTTTTTTATCTCAAACTTCACCTTTTATCTCTATGTTTCTTACAATTATGATGCTTTATCTCATTATTTTGACATTTTTGTGTTTCATATATTAGACATTTCTCCTAAAACATTTGACTTTTTATCTCAAAATTTAGAAATTTCTTCCATAAATTTGGACTTTTTATCTCATAATTTAGAAATTTCTTCCATAAATTTGAACTTTTTATCTCAAAATTTAGAAATTTCTTCCATAAGTTTGGACTTTTTATCTCATAATCTAAACATTTCTCCTCCCCAAAAAAGTGCCTTTTTTGACTCATAACTTAGATATTTTATGTCTTAATTATGGTGCTCTATCTCATCATTTTTACTTTTATCCTAAAATTTAGACATTTCTTCCCAAAAGTTTTGACTTTTTATCTCATGGTTCAGTCTCATCTTGTAATTTTGAGGCTTAATCTCATCCTTTAGCTGTGTCATCTTAAAAAAAGACTTTTCATCTCAAAATCTTAACTTAATAATTTGAAAAGACTTCAAGCTGTCACTGATGTTAAAGGGGAAATACACGCTGTTAAGAACTGGGGGAGGGGAACTTTTCATCAGGCTCATTCTGGAAAACTAATCTCACTATTTCAATTCTTTTGTACTTTAAATTTATAAATTGCCTTTTCTCAGGATCTGGCTTCGTCTCAAAATCTGACTTTTTATTTCATAATTTTGACTTTTTATCTCAAACTTCATCTTTTTATCTCTATTTATCTTACAATTATGATCCTTTATTTCATTGTTTTGACATTTTTTTGTCCCATATATTAGACATTTCTCCCAAAATTTGGACTTTTTATCTCATAATTTAGAAATTTCTTCCATAAATTTGGACTTTTTATCTCATAATTTAGAAATTTCTTCCATAAATTTGGACTTTTTATCTCACAATTTAGAAATTTCTTCCATAAATTTGGACTTTTTTATCTCAAACTTCACCTTTTATCTCTATGTTTCTTACAATTATGATGCTTTATCTCATTATTTTGACATTTTTGTGTTTCATATATTAGACATTTCTCCTAAAACATTTGACTTTTTATCTCAAAATTTAGAAATTTCTTCCATAAATTTGAACTTTTTATCTCAAAATTTAGAAATTTCTTCCATAAGTTTGGACTTTTTATCTCAAAATCTAAACATTTCTCCCCCAAAAAAGTGCCTTTTTTGACTCAAAATTTAGATGTTTTATGTCTTAATTATGGTGCACACATGGTTATCTCATCATTTTTACTTTTATCCTAAAATTTAGACATTTCTTCCCAAATTTTGACCTTTTATTTCACAGTTTAGACATTTCTCCCAAAACTTTTGACTTTTTATCTCATGGTTCAGTCTGATCTTGTAATTTTGACGCTGTATCTCATCCTTTAGCTGTGTCATCTAAAAAAAAAAGACTTTTCATCTCAAAATATTAACTTAATTATTTGAAAAGTCTTCAAGCTGTCACTGATGTTAAAGGGGGAAATACACGCTGTTAAGAACTGGGGGAGGGAAACTTTTCATCATCATTCTGGAAGTTTCTGTTGTTGATGTAAAAAGAGTAAACACAGTTGTTTGTTAATAAATATCTTCACAGAAAAGTTTTTGTGTTTTCATTTATATTCTCTGAGAAAAGGACCAGACTAATAAATTCTGCTGAGGTTTATGAAGCAGAAATCTTTTTGCTGTGAAGTTTCTGGTGTTTTAAATCGTCTGGTTTCATCCTCCTGACCTTCAGTTTGTGTAAAAAAAAAACATGTTTTACAGAAAAATCCACCTGTTCAGTGTGAATCAGCCCGAGCGTCGAGCAGCTGCTGATGTTCGTCTGTTTCCCCATTACGCTGCTTTATTTAGTCAGGCCTGGTGTTTGTGTCTGCTGTCAGGCGGCGTCTCCGTGGAAGTGGTTAACGCACAGACGTCGCCTCAGGTCGCTCGTCTAAATGACTGACTGCTCAGGAAACTAAACGCCGCCGCAGCATCAGCGTTTGAGCGTTTGAGCATTTGAGGCCGGCGTTGACACCGAGGTTAACGACGGCGTCTGAGCCTCTGCAGAAATCACCATCCAGCTGTTTCCAGAAAACACAGAGATAAACTCACAGCTGCTTTTCCACGGCAACCGGCGTGTGCAGGAATTTAAGAGCGGCGTGCACGTGGAGACGCTCCGGCGTGAAGAATGTGAAGTGGTCTGTAGATTTCACTCGTCTTTATGTTTCAGAGAAGAAGAAAACTCTAAAAGAGAGAGAAAAAGAAATATCTGCAAGGTTAGCAGCCACTCCAGCTCCAGGAGAATTAGTTTCTGTCTTTCTTTGTGCTCGAAGTGAACTTCACATTTTTGCACCTGAATGGCGGCGCCTGCATCTCTGCACACGGACCTTCAGTTTATTCAAAAACACAGGAATTCAACCAAGACATGCTCCTCCATTAACACTTAGCTCTGTGAAATGCATAAAATCTACTCATTACATCTGAGCTAAAACATCTGAATACTTTCCACAGATTTTTCTAGACTTCACCGCAAACAGAAAGAAACATAAATCCAGGAAAGAAACACGAAATATGGTGAGAAATATCTAAAATATTCTCCCCGTGCAGAAAGATCATTTTACTTTACTAGAAATCTTGAGGGAATTTGAAATCTAGAAATAATTCAGCCGTCAGAAGCATTCCTAAAACAAGAGGAAGAATCTGGTGTTTAGATTAAAATACTTGGAAACAAACTTCCTGAACACGATAACACAAACAAAACCAACATGAACTCATAAAAAATGACAGAGAAACATGTTTCTTCATGTTTAAATAAGAATCATCTCATAAAACAAACCAATGAAGTTTGGACGTTGCACAAAACGTGAAAAAAAAAAACAGAAAATGATGATTTGAAAATTCTGTTTAACAATAAAGACGAGATATTTAATGTTCAGACTGATAAACTTCCTCTGTTTCCTCCTCTTTCCTTTAACTGGTTCAGTGTTTGTGAACTGAGGACACTAATTGTTGAAGCTTTGGAGCTGGAATTCTTTCACATTCTTGTTGATGAACAACATTTAGCTGCACTCTTCTACTACAGAGCCACGCTGCTGTAACAGGAGCAGAATGTGTCTTGGTTTCATTGTCTTGCTGAAATAATCAGGGACGTCCCTGAAAAAGACAAAGTGTCTTGGATGACAGGTGTGGACACAAATGCAGATTTTTTAAACCAAAGTATTTTATTCTACAACTTAAAATCCCCAAAACTCAAAAACTCCTTTCGAAAAAAATCCAAAAACCTACAATAAACTCTTCCTGAAGGAAAACAGGGAACAGGAGACGCTGAAACTCAACACTCACGATGATAATGAACAAACACCAAGGACAGAGGTTAAATAGACAGAAGTGAAACACATGAGGGAAACTCAGGAACAACAGGAGAACTCAACCAAGAGGAAAACAAGTAAAGAAACATAAGAACCAAAACATAGAAGCAAAGAGAAAACATTTAAAAACCAAAACCAGGATCCTGACAGCTCCAAAACCTGTTTGTACCTTTCAGCACCACGTCCATGGTTTCCAAAAAGAGTTCTGCAGCGTTTGTGTGTGTTGTTGATGTGTGACTTTGTCTTTGCATGGTAGAGTTTGAACTGTCACTTGTAGATGTAGTGATGAACTGTGGGTGATGTGGGTTTTTAATACAGCGCCGCCTGAGGGGCCTTCAAAAAGCAGCAAAAATGGGAGAAAGAAAAAGAAAAAACAGCAAGAAGCAGCAATTAAGTGAAGTTTAAGGTGGAGAAATTGATGAAAAGTAGCAAAAATGGGCGAATAATGGATGAAAACAGCAGGAAGTGGCAGTGAAGTCAAATAGTAGACATTTAGAAAAGTTTCAGGTGGGAAAAAAAGGTTAAAAAAAACCAGCAAAAATGCATTTGAAAAAGAGTAAGAATGCATGAAATGTTGCATAAGAACCTAGAAGAAGCAATAAAAATAAGGCCAAGGTGGAAAAAATGGTCAAAAAGCAGCAAAAACGGGAGAAAAAGAGGCAAAAACAGCAAGAAGTAGGAATGAAAATAAGCTTTAAGGTGTAAAAATGTAGAAATGAGTTAAAGTAAGGGTAGCAGGACAGTCAAAAAGAAGACATTCAAATAAGTTTCAGGTGGAAAAAATGGTCAGAAAGTAGCAAAATGCTTTTTAAAAAGAGTAAAAATGAAGGAAACGTGGCAATAAAAATAAGTATTAAGAAGAAAAAATGTTCAAAAAGCAGCAAAAATGGGAGGAAAAAAAGGCAAAAACAGCAAGAAGTAGAAATCAATTCCTGCAGTTGGACAAAGTTGAGAAACATTGTTCTTAAACTGTTGGACTATTTGCTCACGCAGTTGTTGACAAAGTGGTGAACCTGGCTCCATCTTTGCTTGTGAAGGACTGAGCCTTTTGGGGATGATGCTCCTTTTATACCCAATCATGACAGAAACAACAAAGTTTATCAGTTTGAAGGATAAATATATTGTCTGAATTTGGGTTAAACCGGATTAACAAATCATTATTTTCTGTTTTTATTTACATTTTACACGACGTCCCAAATTCACTGGAGCTGAAGTTGTTCTACGTCCAAATGTATGAATTGAAATCTTGGTTAATGCAGAATAATTTGCAGAGTAAGATGAGAAGTTGCGTCAAAAACAATCAGTTTTGTTGGAAATATGAGAAAAAGTGTTCTCCTGGAGTATCAAACTATAGAGACCTGGTTGTAAAAAAGAAGTTTGTCATTAAATCTGAGTAATAAAAAAAAAAAAACAGTGATGATGCAGAGATAGAAAAATGAAAAGCTGCTCATTTGTGGTGCAGTTTCCTCCGTGTGCTGATGGTAAATGTTGTTTTTGGAGAATAATCTCAGTCAGCAGCTGAACTCTGGGTCGTAGGTTCAAGTTTCTTTTCACATTTTCTGATTTGCAAATGTGCTTTGAATGTGGGACAAAGTGCAGCTTTAAGCAAAGAGCAGCGTGTGAGGATGTGTGAAGAATCAGCTTCGCCGTGCGTCGCAGCTGCAGAGTTGTGGAGTTTCTAGATTTGACACTTTTTTTTTTTTTCCTCTTTGACGAGCGCAGAAACAGCATCTAAAGAGAAAAACTTGTAAAAGCAAACGAAGCCTCAATGGCTCAATCAGCAAAGCAGAAAGGTTCGAGGTGAAGGGATCAAGTCACGTCTCTGCTTCTAAAGACGGTTTATGAAAAAAAAACCCAAAAAACCCTGAAAGACTGAAAAGATAACGCAGGAAGTTTTCAGCAGTTTGAGGTTTGAGTCCCATTTACAGCCGGAAAAAAGCTGAAAAACCCCCGATACAACAGAGATACTGGAGCAGGGGCGTCTCTGCGGTTTTTGGGGCTCGGGGGCCCCAATTGTGAGAGAAAAAGTTGAATTGTATAGATAAAAAGTCATAATTTCAACATAGCATCTCAAAATACTCAATTTCTATTTCAAAAACTTTGAATGTCGACATTTTAACGAGGACTTTTTGTCTCAGAATTTCGACGTTTTATCACAAGATTTTGTTTTTATCTCACATTTCAGCTTTTCTAACTCGAAAGTTTCCCAAAACTTTGACTTTTTAAACATAATTTTGTCTTTTCAGTGGTTTTTCTGTTTTATACAGTTGGATTCACTTTTCCTGCAGAAACTTTGACAATTCTTTTTCTTTCCTCATGACTCAGAATCCAGAAATGTCAGTGCAGCACTGGATGAAAGATGCAAGAGAAGCTCAGAAACTCTCACTTTCACTCTTTTCTCTGTGATTTCTGAAGATTTTTAACCTTTAATTCAGTGAAAAGCGTCGTCCTGAGCTCGTATCTTTGTGAGCCTCAGCTTTAATTTCAGAAACTGAGCCCATGAAGCCGTTTTTCTCTCATCAGAGCGTTTTTTTCTGCCTGCGAGTGTCTGTTTCTGGTTTGTGCAGCCTTTTGTTTACCTGTTAAACTCCACCAGCAGCTCACCTGCTTCAGCGTGAACAGTATTGATCAGTTATTGTCTGAATCCACCAACGAGGATGAAAGCCCTGATGGAAACTCAGCTGCATTCAGCTCCGCATCGATCGCCACCATCACCGCCGCCGCCGCCGCCGCTGCTGCTGCTGCTCCGGCTGGTAAAGATGTTTTTTTATGAGTCACAGTTTGTTTCAATCCTTCAGTGTTTTCACTATTTTGATCTTCTGTCGCTTTGTGGGAGAGCAGCGAGCTGAGAGAGGATATATGTGTCTTTGAAGAGCGTTCAGTCAGATCATACAGAAAATCAGAGCGAATAAAGATCCTGAAGAGGAGCTCGACTGTTTCTGCTCCACAGACTTTTTTTAACGCCTTTTTCTCTCATGTGTGTTCGACGTCGTTTTTACGCCGCACATTAAACGTCTCACCACAGTGATAACGTCTGTGGTGTATAAGTGTGCAGGGTTTGATTCTCTGCGGCGTCTTCAGCTCATTGTTTTTTAACGACAGAACAAAACAACAAAGATTTAACCACAGCTTCACTTTTTTGGGGTTTATTCAGGCTTTTTAGTTTCTAGCATAGAAACAGGACAGTTTCCTTCTAAAAAGATACATTTCTAAGTTTCATTCATTAAAATCTTTAATAAACTGCTCTTAAAATTGTTTAAACAGTTTAAGACAGCAGTTGGTTTATGTTTTATCCTTTAGTCTGTGTTTTATTCTTTATTTTATCTTTTATCCTTTAGTCTGTGTTTTATCCTTTAGTCTGTGTTTTATCCTTTAGTCTGTGTTTTATTCTTTATTTTGTCTTTTAGCATTAAGTCTGTGTTTTATCCTTTAGTCAGTGTTTTATCCTTTAGTCTGTGTTTTATTCTTTATTTTGTCTTTAAGCCTTTAGTCTGTGTTTTATCCTTTAGTCTGTGTTTTATTCTTTATTTTGTCTTTTAGCCTTTAGTCTGTGTTTTATCCTTTAGTCAGTGTTTTATCCTTTAGTCTGTGTTTTATTCTTTATTTTGTCTTTAAGCCTTTAGTCTGTGTTTTATTCTTTATTTTGTCTTTAAGCCTTTAGTCTGTGTTTTAACCTTTAGTCTGTTTTTTAGCCTTTAGTCTGTGTTTTAGCCTTTAGTCTGTGTTTTATCCTTTAGTCTGTGTTTTATCCTTTAGTCTGTGTTTTATTCTTTATTTTGTCTTTAAGCCTTTAGTCTGTGTTTTAACCTTTAGTCTGTGTTTTATCCTTTATTTTGTCTTTAAGCCTTTAGTCTGTGTTTTATCCTTTAGTCTGTGTTTTATTCTTTAGTCTGTGTTTTAGCCTTTAGTCTGTGTTTTATCCTTTAGTCTGTGTTTTATTCTTTATTTTGTCTTTAAGCATTTAGTCTGTGTTTTAGCCTTTAGTCTGTGTTTTATCCTTTAGTCTGTGTTTTATCCTTTATTTTGTCTTAAAGCATTTAGTCTGTGTTTTATCCTTTAGTCTGTGTTTTATTCTTTATTTTGTCTTTAAGCCTTTAGTCTGTGTTTTATCCTTTAGTCTGTTTTTAGCCTTTAGTCTGTGTTTTAGCCTTTAGTCTGTGTTTTATCCTTTATTTTGTCTTTTAGCCTTAAGTCTGTGTTTTAGCCTTTAGTCTGTGTTTTATCCTTTATTGTGTCTTTTATCCTTTTCTGTGTTTTATCCTTTATTGTGTCTTTTATCCTTTAGTCTGTGTTTTATCCTCTGCTTAAGTTTTCTCTTTAGTTTTCTCTTTTAGCTCTTTCTTTCTCCTGTTTAATTTTATGTTTCTCTTCTGTCTCTTTCTTTCAGACAGTCAAGTTCCTGTTCTTACTGTTTTCATATGTCATATTTACCCCGGAAGCTAAGAATTATCACTTAGAAACAATTTTACTTTCGCGCCTATAATCTCACTTTTAGTTGTAGTTTATGATTTTGCTAAAAAATAGATATTTGACTTTTTCACATTTAATCGGAAAGTTCTTACAGAAACTTTAAAGGAAAAGAAGATGAACTTAAATAATAATAATCTTGACATTTCTGTAAAGATGTTCAATTTAATTTCAGTGTAGTTTGTTTTAAACTGATCTTGAATTCAAAGATGACCTGGAGTAAAGTTTTTGTTTTCATTCATATTCTCTGAAAAATAGACAAGAAATCATAAATTCTGCTGGGGTTTGTAAACGTTTGAGCTTAAATTGAATAAATCTGTTGTCTTCAGTGAAACACGTTTGCAGTAACTGTCTCGTGGTTTTTCTGTTTCCTGTTTTTTGGCGTGTTGCTGCAGAAAAACGACACAAAGAGCTTTAACGCTTTAACGGGTCCATAAGTTGATTCACTGATGTTGGACAGACTGAAGTTTCCTTTAAAGCTCCGTGAAACAAAGACGTGTCAGAGACGTTTGATCAGAGACGTTTAACCAAACCTCAGATTCAGAGGAGCGAACGCCGCGGTGGCGGCGGCGGCGGCGGCGGATTGGGACGGAGAAATGAGCCGGTTCAGCTCCAGGACTCTTTGTCTCACCTCTGTGTTTGCTTTCCTTCGCCGTTTCTGACACCTTTTTCGGCGCCACCGCCCGTCAGATGTCTCGTCCTCAGATTCTCTGACAGACGTTAAAACTGTGATTTCAGCGCAGTTACATCAACACCCCTCCCCCCGCCGCCGCCGCCGCCTCGCCGCTGCAGACGCTGGAGGAGAGGAGCTGCAGGTATTTAAGATGTTGTCAGAGGAAATTACAGCGTGTCCCCGTCCTCGCCTCCCCCACGCCTCACCTGAGGGAGGATGGCGGGGAAGTACAGGAGGAGGTCAGAGCGAGCGCCGCCGTTCACTCCGCTCGTCTTTCAAATCAGCTCGCGTTCGTCTCAAGAACAAAAAGTGACAAAGCTGCGTCTGTCTATTCCTGGAAACCTGCGACAGAAACGCTCTGATGTTGTTTAAAACGCCTCAGACGCCGCGGCGCCGGGGTCACGCTGATTCATCGACGCCGGCGCTCACCTTTTCACTCTCACACTGTCACAATTTGTCGTCGCTCGCCGGAGGTGAAAGAAGCAGGTTTTCATCCGACTCTGAGGAGAAAACAGAAGAAAACAGAAGAAGAGTTGAATCAATCAGGAGTTTTAATTCTCTGGGACGCGTCAGAGTTTCTGAAGTTCCTCAAAGAAAAATCAGAAGACGAGGTCGAAGAAACGCGAAAGGTCGTGAACCAGGAAACGACCAGTTTGGATAAAAGTTTTGTTTGTATTATTTCATGTTTTATCTGCTTTAATAAAACGATGCTTTATTTTGAAAAAAATGTCCCAAAGTTTCTGGAGTTTGAGCTTCAAAATCAAACCTGTTCAGTTTCAAACATCTGTCATCGCGGGATAATGAATTAGTCACATTAAGATATAAGATCTTAGTCTTAAAAGATTCAAACCAACACTGTGTAGTTTTTCAAACATAATATAATCCTTCGATATTGATCGTCATGATCCACCACTTTACACTGAGTTGAATGATCCGTCTGTTGTGATCTGTGTCGCTTTCACTGGCTCTGTTGGCCCTTTTCCACTGACTCGTCTCAGCCCTACTCTACTCGTCTCTACTCGGTTTGTGTTGTGTTTCCATTAGCGCGGTACTACGCGGCAGACGCCAGTTTTTAGTACCTACTCTACCCTGGTTCTAAGAGAGTAAAGCTGATACTAAAAGGTGACGTGGACGGACTGCCGGTCACTCATTGGTCAGAGAATGTCGTCTCTGCAGCTTCTGACTCTGAACAAATCACTTACAAGAGGCAAAGGAATAAGTCAGCGACGGGTTTTTAATGACATTTAAACCTGACGGCACAGAACCAGACTGAATGAAGACAAAATACAGCCCTAAAATGCTCCTTCATGATTCCTAAAGAAGTTAAAAGTCCTTTTTAAAGCAAAAAGAAGTTAACAGCAAAGATAGTTGGCTTTAAAGAGTCTTTTAAATTAAATCAAAGTTGGTCGGTGCAGGAGCGATCTGTCTGCCACGAGAGTCTTTAAGCACCAATCAGTCCATTAATCCACAGGGAACCAAAAAGGAAAACCAGTTCAAAGAAGAATGATTGATCAACAACAAATCTCTGCTATACCAGGCCCAAAAATCAAAAATTAAAGTGATCTCACTGGATCCAGGGAAGAGTTGATGTCAGGAAGCAGCTCCTTCGTTTTCCTCCGCGTGCAGCAGCACCAGGCTGTTGTTTACCTCTGTTGTCATGACGACCCACATTGAGCCGCTGTATTACTTTAATGAAATCTTTTTAAAGCTTTTTTTTTTCCTTTAAAGACCACGGTGGCACATATGTTAGTACAAAATGATGTTTGTGTGGCGTTATAGATGAACATGCACGCACTTCTGCGCAGCACTTTAGCGCAGCTGTGTTATAAGATCCACGCCCACCGTGAGTCTGTAGTCGGGCTAGAGGAAAAGAACCAAACCCAGTAGACTGATGATGAAACAAGGAGGAGGAGTCAGATATTTTCTGTTTTTATTTTTTCTCTTTTGTTGTTCAGAGTCTCACTTTCATCAAAGCCTCCACCTCTGCTCCAGCTTTTCTTTCACTTTCTTTCTCTCTTTCTCCCCTCAGAGTAAACCTCCCTCTCTCTCTCTCTCTCTCTCTCTCTCTCTCTCTCTCTCTCTCTCTCTCTGAAAGGGTGAGTTACACAATCGTAGTCAGGTCCATTGAGTCTCCTCTCACAAAGCCTCCATTCAAACCTCTGTACTATTTTTCAGGAACAGGCCTCGCTGCACAATCGCTCGTAGCGTTAGCTCTGTGTGTGTGTGTGTGTGTGTGTGTGTGTGTGTGTGTGTGTGTGTGTGTGTGTGCCCTCACTCACCTGAACACACACCTCGTTGAAGTGGACCGAGGGCCGAGCAGCAGGGTCCAAACTCTTAAAACAATCAGCGCTGAGCTCTGATTGGTCAGAGAAAAGGTTCAAAGCCAGGACACGCTCAGGTGTAGAGGAGAGAGAGCACACACACACACACACACACACACACACACACACACACACACACACACACACACTCACACACACACACACACACACACACATATAGATTGTTGATCTTAATAAAAACCATCTCCAGCTTTCGCTCTCAAATCAAAGGAAACTTCTTCGTTTTGCTCAAACTAACCTCAAGTTTTCTTTCACTGCGACGTCAGACGCCGCGTTTGCTCTCAGAGGTCAGAGGTCAGAACTGGCGAGTTTGTCTTCTCGCTGTTTTCACGTGACCACGACCTGAACAACAGGTTCTTACACTCTGAGGTTAAAACTCAGAGGGAGTAACAGTCAAACAGCTGAGTCAGAAACTAAACTTCGACCTCAGTTTGACAAAATCAGAGAAGATAAATCTCAGGTCTGAGAGTCTGCACTTACACATTCTGCACTTACACCAATCTGCACTTACACATTCTGCGTTAACACATTCTGCACTTACACATTCTGCACTTACACATTCTGCACTTACACCATTCTGCACTTACACATTCTGCGTTAACACATTCTGCACTTACACATTCTGCACTTACACATTCTGCGTTAACACATTCTGCACTTACACATTCTGCACTTACACCAATCTGCACTTACACATTCTGCACTTACACATTCTGCACTTACACATTCTGCACTTACACATTTCACTTTCACCAATCTGCACTTACACATTCCACTTTCACCAAACTGCACTTACACATTCTGCCCTTATGCGTTCTGATAACACATTCCTAAGTTTGAGTTTTTTTTCTTCTTCTCATCAGGTTAAAAATGTCGCAAACGCTCCAACATGAAGTTACAGTTTCTGCAGAAACAGCTTCTCTCAGAGCAGCTCTACCTGTGTGTGTGTGTGTGTGTGTATATATGTTAATATACGTGTGTGTGTGTGTGTGTGTGTGTGTGTGTGTGTGTGTGCTCCTGTCAGCTCCTCTTGTCGTGTGGACGCGTGCAGCAGCGGCGGCGGCGTCTCTCCTGTCTTGCTGTCATGTTGATTCTCGCCGTTAAACCTTTATGTTCTTCCGTCGTATTAACCTATATTAACACACACACGCCGCCTGACGCCTCCTCATCAAAGCACGCCGCCGCCGCCGCTTCAGTCTGTCACTTCTAACTAGCTTCTGTGTTTTCTTTACATTCCCAACGCGCTGACGGGTCGACGGAGCAGGATGCAAACTCCCCTGAGAAAAAGACGCCGGTTTGAAGAGCGAGCGCCGCGTTAAGGAGGAGATCTGTGAGTCGAGGCTTTACGCCACGTAACGGCGCCGTTTTAACCTCGGCGGGTTAACAGATCTTAAAGGAGCAGTGCATCAGCTTTTAACGCCGCGTGTTAACACGTTTCCATCCCTGACTTCATCTCTGAAATCATTTCCCTCAAACGTACGAGCGTCGAGCTTTCAAACCCTGAACCGCTCTCCTGACACCGCCGCCGCCAAAAACAACGACACGACCACGAAACCGTTTCACACACACACGCGCACGCGACCGTGAAGGACGGCGAGAACAGAACGGATCGATACCTGACGATTTCAACAAAGACTGAAAGATCAGGAGGAGGAAGGAGACAAAGGAGAAGAAAACAAAGAGGAAGAGGAGGAGGTCAACGATTGTGACGGGAGAAGAAGAACGCCAGAGAAGAAGAAGAGGTTTAAAAAAAGACAAGGGTGAAGAAAAAAATAGATGGTTAAATGAAAAGTTAGAGGAGATGAAAAAGAGCCAGGCAAAGTTAGAAAAGTGAAAGTGAGAGGCAAGAAAAAAAGACGAGGAAGAAGAGGCCAGAGAAGAATAAAGAAAAGAAAAGTTGAAAGCAGTGAAAAGAAAGAAGTGAAAGGAGAAAACTGGAAGAAGAAGCATTAAAAGAGGCCAGAGAAGAACAGAAGAGGGAGAAGGTGTAAAAAAAAAAAAAAAGTTAAGGGGATGTAATTAAGGAGGAAAAAGAAGTAAAAATAAAAGATAGGAAACAAAGATTAAGTTGAAGTAAGAAGAAGAAAAAGGAGACAAGAAGAAGCAAGAAAAGTGGCCAGAGAAGAACAGGGGAGGAAAAGTGGAAGCAGCGAGGGGAAAAGGGAGGTGTAAAAAACGATAAAATTAGATAGAATGCAACTGAAAAGTCAGAGGAGAAATTAAAAAAGAAGAAGAATTTGGTAAGGGTGAGTTAAAGGAGAAGAAGAGGCCAGAGAGGAAAATAAAGTTGAAAATAAAAGAATATATGATCAGTAGTAAAATAGGAAGACAAAGAAGAAAAGATGAAAGATTATACAAAAAAGAAAAGTGAAAGGAGAAAACTGGAAGAAGAAGCATGAAAAGAGGCCAGAGAAGAACAGAAGAGGGAGAAAGTGTAAAATAAAAAAAAAGTTATGGGGATGTGATTAAGGAGGAAAAAGAAGTAAAAATAAAAGATAGGAAACAAAGACTAAGGTGAAGTAAGAAGAAGAAAAAGGAGACAAGAAGAAGCAAGAAAACCGGCCAGAGAAGAACAGGGGAGGAAAAGTGGAAGCAGCGAGGGGAAAAGGGAGGTGTAAAAAAATGATAAAATTTGATAGAATGCAACTGAAAAGTCAGAGGAGAAATTAAAAAGAATGTGGTAAGGGTGAGTTAAAGGAGAAGAAGAGGCCAGAGAGGAAAATAAAGTTGAAAATAAAAGAATATATGATCAGTAGTAAAATAGGAAGACAAACAAGAAAAGATGAAAGATTATACGAAAAAGAGAAGTGAAACAAGAAAACTGGAAGAAGAAGCATGAAAAGAGGCCAGAGAAGAACAGAAGAGGGAGAAGGTGTAAAATAAAAAAAAAGTTATGGGGATGTGATTAAGGAGGAGAAATAAGTAAAAATAAAAGATAGGAAACAAAGACTAAGGTGAAGTAAGAAGAAGAAAAAGGAGACAAGAAGAAGCAAGAAAAGTGGCCAGAGAAGAACAGGGGAGGAAAAGTGGTAGCAGCGAGGGGAAAAGGGAGGTGTAAAAAACGATAAAATTAGATAGAATGCAATTGAAAAGTCAGAGGAGAAATTTAAAAAGAAGAAGAATGAGGTAAGGGTGAGTTAAAGGAGAAGAAGAGGCCAGAGAGGAAAATAAAGTTGAAAATAAAAGAATATATGATCAGTAGTAAAATAGGTAGACAAAGAAGGAAAGATGAAAGATTATACAAAAAAGAGAAGTGAAAGAAGAAAACTGGAAGAAGAAGCATGAAAAGAGGCCAGAGAAGAATAGAAGAGGCAGCGAGTAAAGAGGCAGAAGGTGTAAAAAAGTTAAGGGGATGTAATTAAGGAGGAAAAATAAGTAAAAATAAAAGATAGGAAACAAAGACTAAGGTGAAGTAAGAAGAAGAAAAAGGAGACAAGAAGACGCAAGAAAAGTGGCCAGAGAAGAACAGGGGAGGAAAAAGTGGAAGCAGTAAGAGAAGAGAGAGAAAGAGTAAAAAAAAAGATAAAATTAGATAGAATCAAAAAGAAAAGTTAGAGAAATGAAAAGAGCAGAATTTGGTAAGGGTGAGTTAAAGGAGGAGAAGAGGCCAGAGAGGAACATTAAGTGGGAAATAAAAGAATATATGATCAGTGGTGAAATCGTAAGACAAAGCAGAAAGGAAGAAAAATCATACAGGAAGAGAAATAAAAGAAAAGAGAGGAAAAGGAAAAAAAGAGGCCAGAGAAGAACAGAGGAGGCAAAAGATGAAGCAGCGAAGGAAGAAGGAGAAGAAAGTGGAGGAAATTCAGGAGGAAAAACAGGTAAAAATAAAAGTACAGGTAAATAAAAAAGAAAAGTCAGAAGAGAAATGAAAAAGAGAAGAGGAATTTGGTAAGTCAAGGGCGAAAAAGAGGCCAGAGAAGAAAGACAAAACCTGATGAAAGTGACTGATTTTCAAATCAACAGAAACTTTCTGAGTGTTTCTCTGTCACAGAGAGTAAACACTTCAACAGGAAAAAAAGAAAAACTTCAGAAACAGACGGAGAACGAGGCCCCTGAGCCAGCGAGGGCCCGAAACCTCTGAGCCAATCAGAGGCCAGGATTTTAGCGCCAGGACTCTTGTTCCTGTCATCGTGAAAANGCAATAAGAGAAGAGGGAGAATGGAAAGGAAAAATAAGAGGTGGGAGACAAAGACTGGAGAGAAGAAGAATAGAGGAGGTAAGTTAAAGGAGAAGAGGCCAGAGAGCAAAATAAAGTGGAAAATAGAAGAATATATGATCAGTAGTAAAATAGGAAGACAAAGAAGAAAAGATGAAAGATTATACGAAAAAGAGAAGTGAAAGGAGAAAACTGGAAGAAGAAGCATGAAAAGAGGCCAGAGAAGAATAGAAGAGGCAGCGAGTGAAGAGGGAGAAGGTGTAAAAAAGTTAAGGGGATGAAATTAAGGAGGAAAAAGAAGTAAAAATAAAAGATAGGAAACAAAGACTAAGTAGAAGAAAGAAGAAGAAGAAAAAGGAGACAAGAAGAAGCAAGAAAAGTGGCCAGAGAAGAACAGGGGAGGAAAAGTGGAAGCAGCAAGAGAAGAGGGAGAAGGAGTTAAAAAGGATAAAATTAGATAGAATCAAAAAGAAAAGTTAGAGAAATGAAAAGAGCAGAATTTGGTAAGGGTGAGTTAAAGGAGAAGAAGAGGCCAGAGAGGAACATTAAGTGGAAAATAAAAGAATATATGATCAGTAGTGAAATAGTAAGACAAAGCAGAAAAGAAGAAAATTCATACAGGAAGAGAAATAAAAGAGAAGAGAGGAAAGGAAAAAAAAGAGGCCAGAGAAGAACAGAGGAGGCAAAAGATGAAGCAGCGAAGGAAGAAGGAGAAGAAAGTGGAGGAAATTCAGGAGGAAAAACAGGTAAAAATAAAAGTACAGGTAAATAAAAAAGAAAAGTCAGAAGAGAAATGAAAAAGAGAAGAGGAATTTGGTAAGTCAAGGGCGAAAAAGAGGCCAGAGAAGAAAGACAAAAGCTGATGAAAGTGACTGATTTTCAAATCAACAGAAACTTTCTGAGTGTTTCTCTGTCACAGAGAGTAAACACTTCAACAGGAAAAAAAGAAAAACTTCAGAAACAGACGGAGAACGAGGCTCCTGAGCCAGCGAGGGCCCGAAACCTCTGAGCCAATCAGAGGCCAGGATTTTAGCGCCAGGACTCTTGTTCCTGTCATCGTGAAAACTTTCTCTCTGACATTCAGACGCTTTAAATCCGAAGAATCTGGATCCTTGGACTGAAGTTTGTTTCATCCCTGACGAGACACTTCAGCCGCCAAACAAACATCCTTCAAACATCACGACCACGACAAAAGGTGGTTAAAAAAAAAAAAAACAGCCTTCAAACATCTTTTCTGAGCACGAGAAAAAAAAAACAAAAAGACAAAAACACAGAGAACAGAGCTGAGATTCATCAAAGACAGAGAAAAACAAACCTGGTCAATTTAAAGTTTTAGATTCATGGACGGGACAACAAGTCTCCTAAAGTGAAGACAAAACTTTAAGAGCTCCCCCTGGTGACTGGCTGCAGTATCTGTAAATGAAGACTTAAATTAACCACCACCCCCAGCAAAACCTGAACACTTTTACGTCAACGTTTCTCAAACTTTTTGAGTTTCTTCACTTTAACATGCACCTGAGCATTTGTTTATTTAGTTTTTCTGTTGAATTATAGAAAACATCATTTTGTACTAACATATGTGCCACCGTGGTCTTTAAAGGAAAAAAAAAAAGCTTTAAAAAGATTTCATTAAAGTAATACAGCGGCTCAATGTGGGTCGTCATGACAACGGAGGTAAACAACAGCCTGGTGCTGCTGCACGCGGAGGAAAACGAAGGAGCTGCTTCCTGACATCAACTCTTCCCTGGATCCAG